>PVKE010000607.1:0-112202 GCA_004027555.1 Craseonycteris thonglongyai | reverse complement strand
AAAACAAATGCTATGATGGAACGGATCATATGGTATTCACACAAATGGAATTTCATGCTTCATCAGATAATCCATCACCTTTAACAAAATATGTTGAAACAACTACAGAGAAGATTTCTAATTCTACCTTCCACTCTCCCCTCAAAAGAGGCCTTCTTTGATTTATGAATATGTTACAGTCTCTGTTTATAAGAAACCTTTCTGATTAGATATTTTTATATTGTAGGCTGGAGTCACCAACATTTTCAGTTACTTTTTAAATTTCTTAGTTCAATCAGTCATTGTGAGCAGAAATAAACACTTCAAATTTTTCCCTTACCTTCTCCTCTTCAATAATAATAATAGTAACAATAGTAATAATAATAAGCCGAAAAAACTCAAAATATGCCAAAAAGATCCAGGAGATTTAAATGGAGTCAGGTTCATGGAGGTGGGTAACGGTAGGGAGATTGTCAGTATTCAGGGTATGTTTATATGGCATTCTTTTTCTTTATGGAATCATGCACCCCCTTGAAGCCAAGGCTAGAACCTGGAACTTACTAGTATAAATCAGTTTTACCTACTAACTTGGAAAATAAACTAAAATCATGGGAGAAGGCTATATTTTGATGATTAATCCAAGATAGTGAAGATTAGGGATACCATGTTTGTTCACTCTCATTCATAGATTATCTTTCCCTTGAGGGAATCTTCAGGCACAACTTTGGACTTAACCATTGTGAACATGTTTATATTGGCAGGAGCATGGGAAACTTTGGCTTTGTTTTATTTGGGTGTGATGATTGGTAAGCCTGTTACTTGGACAGCATCACTATAAAGCTGTCAGGATCTCTCTGGTTCAGTGTATTTGTGTTATGTATTGTATTTCCAAAAGAAAAAAAAATCAATCAAGAAATAGAGTTGGGCTCCTCTAAAACCTTCCCAAGACTTTTTTTTATTAATGTTTGTAGTTTACTATATCCAGTCCCTGCCACTTCCTTCCAGTCATCTGTTGGCTTATTGGTCAATTAAACTTTGGAAAGTAGATTGTATTGGCTCGGTCTCTAGTCAACAAAAATACTCATCTGTGGTTCTGAATCATTTGCAGTACTTGTTACTAAACATCAACTGTGAGATTACAAACTTTGAGCACTGAAAAGAATGTTAGAGTACTGCTGGTCTTATAATCTTCAACCAAGACTCTATCTATGGGCAGTGTTCAAGGGCCAGTGAGCCCCCTAATATGCTGTGTCAGATTCTAGTCATATTTACTTACATGCATTTTTGGAGTAAGAGGATTTGTGACTTTTGTCCGGTTTTCAAATAGATGCCTGACCTCAAAATGGTAAAGTCTCTTAATTTACCATATGAAGAAACTACAACCAGTGATACTTTTCCTCTGTAGCACAGTTGGCTGGAGACAGAGTAGGATTTGCCTGTTGTATATCAACCAGGTAGGTAGGTGGATGCAACATAGCAACAAGTACACTTCCCTATGCAGATCACTGAGCCTTCTACCAAACTGCAGCCTCTAATTTCTTGGACAAAAGTTACACTGGTCTTTCTAAAATGGTGTACTTTTCTTTTTTTTAATCTCCCAATCTGTAGTTTGGGGAAGTAGTATAGTCTCAAATCTAGACCAGGAGGTGGGCAGGTCCTGTTTATAGTGCTACAGCTGCAGATCACCCACATGCTCCGTGTTTAGAATATAAATGAGATTCTCTTTGCATCCATAACAAGTATATCCTGGTTACCAAAATAAAAACCTGATGACATCAAAGAAAAACGTGACTAGCAAAATAGCCAGCAGCAGCAGATTCCTAGATAGTGACATTATATATATATTTGTATATGTGTGTGTGTGTGTATACATATATATACATACATATGTAAGATGTTTCTGTGTTTTCACCTATTCTTCTAACTTTGAGTTTTCTTGTCACTATTTAAATGCCAGCCAGTCATCATATAGTTAATGTGAGATTAATTTATGGGGAATCATACCATTATTTTGGGTAACCTAAGAAAATACCAAGTAAAATTATTTTCTGGAATATGCTTTGCAAAGCAAAAGCAAGTTAGAAGAGGGAAGAAGAATTCTTTGTTAAGCAAAGCAGAATTCTACTTTCAAAAGTGCCAGGGACTCTACATTAGAAAAACACATTTCTCTCCACATCTTTCTACAGTCTACACACTGATGCTAAAAGTGGTTCCAGTTCCTCTTTGGCTTTACTAAATTAGTGTCAGTGGTGTTAGGAGGAGAGAAAGTAATTACTTTTTAAAGGAAGAAGAGGTTCTGTTTTTTTAATTTTTCTGATCTAGGTTGTTTCTTAAAATAAGTGTCCAGTGAATTTATCTTTCGTACCTATGGGTTATTCATATTGTGACCACAACAGAAAGCCCAGGCCTGACCCAATGAGCAAATTATACCTTCTTTGAAGGTAAAGTTTGGGGAAGGATTGAAAATATTTTAATTGGTATATTTTAAAAAGTTGCTGTCACATAGAAAAGTGTTCTAATAATTGGAGTTGTTCAGCAATAAAAAGGTGGTGTCTTCAAGAAGCTAGTGTGTGTTGGAGGGGTGGGGAATCCTAATGATGATGACCACAGTGATAGCTTGCATTGGGTGGTGATTATTATTTTTTTTTTTAAGATTTATTTTAATGTTTGAGAGAAGGTGAAAGAGAGAGAGAGAGGGAGAGAGAAGCAGGGAGGGCCCAGAGCAGTCTCCATAGTTGTACATCATTAATTGTGGCTGTTTCACTCCACACAGGTGGATGTGGGGCTGTGTAGGTTGGGAACCGAACCAGGGGCCTCCCGCATGGGAGGATGAGAACCTTCGCCACCAAGCCAACCTGGCAGTTACCAGTTGCACCGCAGTTCAGCATATGGGTTTGCATGTGTTAAGCCTTGGAATTGAACCCCAGACCCTGTGATTGAGAGGCAAGCACTCAACTGCTGAGAGATCCCGGCATCCCTTGTTGGTCATTTCTTTATTAAGTACTTTTATACCAGAGATCCTGGTGGTTGTCTTTGTTGGCAGCCATTTGCTTTGACTTTATACCACTTTTCTTGCCTCTCTCTCTTCCCTCAGAGTAGACTTTCATCATGCTTACTGAATGGCCTGCTGGCCACATAATTAGTTCTCTAGCGAGGCTGACCAGACATACCATTTGAAGCAGGACAGAAAACAATAGTACTGTCCCATTCCAAACGGTAAATACGTATAGTCAGCCTAGTCTCACTGAGCTAAATTCAAGGTGTCAGTAGGTTAAGCATACGTACCATTTGAAATGGGACAGTACCGTTCTTTTCTGTTCCTTTTCAAAAAGGATATATGGGCAATCTACCCCTAGCCACATGATTGGATTAGGATGAGCCCGTGACACAAGAGGGAACAATCAGATTCTCGTTTTTCAGGATTCAGTATTTCTGGGCCCACTTTCACTGGATTACACTGAGAAGTCCTGAGGGCTATCTGGGCAGCCATCATTCACCACATGCATGGAGAGTCAGAGAAAATTGGTTGGCAAAGTGGGAAAACCAGATGCACAGAGAAAGTGGAGATTAAGAACCATGAGGTAAAATTAGGGTATTTTTTCATGTATAAAATGATACCTTTATCTAAAATTGCTAGACCAAAAATTGGGGATTGTCTTATACCTAGGAGTAAGCTGTGTATTGATTTCTTAATGATGGGTTAGAAAAGAAGGAGTCGTCTTATACACGGGGGCACTTTATACCTGGAAAAAACATGGTACGATTGATTATAAGTGATGCCTTTCTTCTTGACGGTTTTCCCCTCCTGATTCTAGTCCCTCAAGTGTGTCAGCACTTTCTGTCCTAAAGTTCTTAAGGTGCCCTATGTCTTTCCAGCTAATTTCTGCTTAAGCTAGTATAGGTGCAATCTTGTTACTTGCAACCAAATCATTGCTGATTAAGACAACTTTGGTTTTATTTCATCTGATTATCTGCACAATTCTTCCTGGCAGAATAGGAGGAAACTGAAGACCAGAGCGATTAAATGATTTGTTCAAAGTCTCCCCACTGGTAACTAGAAGGAGTGTAAGTAAAAACGATCTTACTGTCCCTGTGCCTGGAGCCCACTGCATGTCTATCAATAGTGCTGTGGAGTGGCTTCCTGTTCCCGGTGGGAAATTATACTAGGTGAACCCTAAGGTCCCATCTACTCTAACTCTCTTTTGCCGAGAGTCTGTGACTCACTTAAGATTCTTTGGCTCTATAAAAATCTCATGAGTATCCCTTCAGCTTTGTAAATAGGTGACTTCAGACGTCCTCAAGTGTGAACCATTTTAGGAGATGACTCTCAGTTCGGGTCGATGCCCCTTTGTTAGTGGATAAGCTTAGTTTGAAGTGAGTGAGTTTTCTTGTGTTTTATTTTGTTACATGTTACTGTGTGTTCATTTCTAGTTCTTGGGTAGGCAGACAGAGTTGGTGTACTGGAAATGTATTTTTAGTCTGACATTAAAAAATGTATCATAGACACCAACACAGGAAGCAGTTTTTAGGTGAGTCAGTACATAAATAACCAGAGTTTTCGTAAAGGGATGGTAGATCTTTTAATTTAACCGCCCATCTTCTGAGCACCACTTTCCTATTTTCTTCATTTATTCTGTAGTCATTTACTCAGCTTCTTCTAGGTGCTAGCATTATCTTTTTAATTTAGGATTTAAGATACAGAGATATGTCCTTCTTCATAATACAGTTTCAGAAAACCTCACAGCCCTTCTGTTTACTTCTTTCTATCCTGCAACACAAAATTTTGAGGACAAGGACTGTATCTTGTTCAATTTGTGTTCCCATATTTAACAGAGCTCTAGACTCAGTAAATGCTCCAGATGTACTCAAAGTAGTTAGGACCTCACAGATTGGTGTATAGAGAAAGAACCAAAAAATTATACCAATATGTTCAGTGCTAAGTGCCCAAAGTATTTGATGAACACATATAAGGGGAAATGAACTCGCTGAGAGGGTAATTTTTTAATAGAGTCTTTATGGGTGGAGTCTTAAAGCAGATGGTAGAATTGGTGACAATGTACTATCCAATGGCATATGGACAGTCTAAGGACAGCCTTTTTTGTTATAGGAAACCAGAATGTTTAGGCTGAATACCTGACCTGCCACTTATAAATTAAGTGAGCTTTGGTAAGTTTCTGAACTTCTTTGTATTTCAGTTTCTTCACCTGTAAAATGGGCATAAGGGGAAAGCTGGGATGGCTCAGTGGGTTAAGCACTCGCTTTGCAGCCCAGGGGTCCAAGGATTGAATCCTGGCCCTGGCCCGTGTGGATGCATATGCTGAACTGGGGTGTGGTGAGCTTCCCACGTGGGAGGCCCCAGGTTTGGCCCCCATCTCATGAGGGTGTACTTCCCATGAGGAAGCCCCCAGCCCAGTTCCTGCCCTGCTCAGCCCTCCACCCCCGCCCACCTGTGTTGAATGAAACAATGTGGAAAACTGATGACATACAACTATGGAGACTGCTCTGGGCCTTCCCCCTTCTCTCTGTCTCTCTCTGTCTCTGTCCGTGTGTCTCTCTGTGTGTCAAGAACAATAAAATAAATCTTTAAAACATAATGGAGATAATAGTAGTACCACTCTTATAGGATCCTTTTAGGATTAATCTAGGAGCATACTTAATTGTGAGGCTCTTACATACTAAGTGCTGGGTACATAGTAAATGCTCAGAAGAGGTGAGTTATTATTCTTGGATATGAGCAGAGAGGAGAAATGTGAGTTCTAGAGAGAAAGTAGAAGTCCGGAATGAATGGCAGCAGGGCTGAGTGTACAAAACAAGGACCCAGGCAGATGCTGAGCACAGGCCTTTCATTACTTCAGGACAGTGATTCCTAGTTTTGGATCAAGGACCTCAACCTTGGGAGAAAGGCTTTATTTATACATATTGTATTCATGTTTCTCCTGAAGCCCTGAAAGTCATCCCTGGGATTCAGAGGTCTGTGAATCTCAAGGTAAGAGCTCCCACTTCGTGGATGATATATGTAGACCCCATGAATGACAACTACCGCATTAATCAGCACTTGAAAAGGGTGAAGAACAACTATTTAAAATAGATGATGTGGGGAATTTTCAGCATCCTTAAAAGAATATGCTTCTGAGACATGATTTAATTCTATTTGACTGTAAACATATTAAGATATAAATTATAGTGTTTGGGACTAGAATAATGATTCAGAATGGGAGCAGAGGATATTGCTGTTGAAGCTCTGAAAAATGAAATTATAGAAATGACTTCTCCAAGGTCTCCTGGTTTGCAGGTGAGATATTCAGAACTAACATTCGTATTTTTCTACAGTGAAAAGCTATGAAACAGCATGTTGTTTGCAAAGAACAGTTAGCCCAGTTGTTAGGCTGTAGAATTTCATATTAGAGAGAAAAGATATGCTCCTGAAAGACAGAGGGGCCAGTTGGTGAGTTGCCTTGATAACCAGGCAAAGACATTTGGAGTTTGATCCTTAAGAAAAGGAATTGAAAAATCACATATGGAGTGCTGAAATGAAATGTGGAATTTAGGATTTGAGACTCGTAGCGTGTCCTTTGAATTACACAGCAGCTGGAAATCGCATTTCTGTCTCTCATTTTTTCCCCATCCGGACTTCTCGCATGGTGGTCTTCCCGACGGGAGGGCACCTGTGAACTTTTTAATGGGAGAAGTCGTGAAGCTGGTTCAGGCTGTTAGCACAAGCCTGGCTTTGGAGGCTGGTAAAATCGGTCTCCCCTTTTGCTCTTCAGCTGCAGGCACAGCCTTCGCTGCCGCCACCAGCTGAGTGACTCGGAATCTAGAGGTTGCCAGTAATTGTAGGTTGAAGTCACAGAGGGAAAAGATAAGAGGCTAGCAAGGCTGGTTTTTCCACAATTAAATGCTGCCTCTCGGGCTCTCTGACGGCAGGAATCCAGGAGGTCAGGAACCACCAGCCATATTATTTTTCTCCCTGGCTGCCTGCTCTCATTTGTATCCCCTCCTCATTCATGGGGACGAAGAAAAGGTGGGTTGGAAAGAAAAAGCTGGTTCTAGCCTACATTTTCCTTTACGAAACTTGTCAGAAACAAAGCTTTCCTGTGAAACAGATGTGATCCCTTCTGGTATCTGGCTTTTCCTGCCCTCAGCACAAATATTTGGGGGTGGGTGTGGGGGGGGGGGTGCGGAGAAACCATTTTTGAAATGCACTATTATCCTTTTATAATTCTGACAGTGTTTTTTCTCAGGTACTGATATGTACTGTGGTATTTTGTCCTTGTTACTGTTTAACTCCTGCATTAGTCAAACTCAAGTTTTTATCCCTTGCCACTTTAACACTATTACAAGTGCCCTGAGGGCAGGAATTGTTTTATTGTTCTTTGTTTTTGTCATCATGCATGCCTCAAATGTAGGAGGCAATTAAAGCAGCTGGTGGTGTTTTTAGATTTCTACATTCAAGGAATGTTAGAACTGGGAGGACCTTAGTCATTGTGTGATTCAACTTCAGTATTTAAAGAAAGAATGCAATCTGTAAAGCCACTTACTCAAATGGTACAGCTAATTAGTGGCTTTTCCTAGAGCAAGAAACAGATCTCCTGACTCTCCTTACTTGTGAAATAATGGCAAAAGTCTTGAGCTGTGGAGTCAGGCAAACCTGAGTTAAGATTTTGCCTCCATTCCACACTAGCAATGTGACCCTGGGCCTCAGTTTTCTCATTTTAAGACTGCAGAGGATTGTTTATATCTGGCTGGCATCTATGTGTGGGTAAAAATGTCTGCACATAGTAGGCACTCAAAAATGTGAGTGTCTAAGGATCACTGTTTCATTTCTTTTTAAATACAGGACCTCATATAAGAAAACTCACATTTCTGCCATCTCTTCAGTATCAGAAAATGTAGCCCTATTGTTTGTGGTGAGAGCTTAGGAGGGAGAGCAGGGTAATAGGGCTCTTAGGTGGATGCAGCCTAGAATGGACTAGAACTAGAAATCGGTGCCATCGGCTGTAAATACGGGTCATGGGTGCAGTGCTTTGTCGCTTCTGCCGTCAGCGCTCAGTGCGCGGCAGCTCGGTTGATTTGTTAGGCTGTTAGTAAATGGCATGTCTACCCCGCTGAGCAAAACTGGACATGTGTGGGTTGGTGGCGGAAGCATCAGACCCACCTTGCTTTGGAAGTGGTAGGAACGTAAATGATGGCAAGTGATGTGATGACAGAGGGCAAGGCCAGGGCCTGAGGTCAGGCCACCAGGAGAACACTGTCCAGATTGGATGTTCAGGGGCAAGTTTGTGGAGAGACGCATAAAGAAACCAACAGAGGCAGAACGGATGCCAATATTACCTGCAAGGGAGGAGAGCGATTTTAAGGGGGAAGCCTGAGGGAGAAGGCTAGAGAGAAAGAGGGAGCCCGCTTAACACTCCGCTGGGTGTGGATGGCTTGTATTGAGGGAGGGGCAGTGGGGGGGTCTCCCAGGGGCTTAACCAAGGATCCTGGTTCTGTTACCCTTCCTTCTCACACTCATGCAGACATGTATGTATGAAAAGGCATGTATGCCTTTTCCATCCTCTCTGTGATGTTCCAACTCCGTCCATCTTTTGGGAACCCAGGAGGGAGCCCGATCCTGTCCCACTGCTGCCTACAGCTTGGGTTCAGGGAATGTTCAGACGGATCTGCACGTAGAACCCCAAAGCCCGAGTGCAGTAATTCCCACATCATGTGCATGAAACAAATACTCTGTGAGTAACACTGGCCTGCCTCCAGCAATAACACAGCTGTTGAAACAGCTTAGTCACCAGGGCGCTGGAGGTGGTGTGGCCTGGGAATGCTGGGCTGCCGTGATCTGACACTTAGCTGGCTGGCAGCAGCCCCGTGAGCCTGCGCAGGTCTGTGGGAGAGCAGCAGCGAGGATCTGCTTCCTGTCCACAAGCATTCCCCTGTTTCTTTGAAGCCCAACCATAACTCCCTCCCTGGGCAGGGCAGATGGACAGGAGGAAAAGAAATGGTTCAGTCTTTTTAGACACCTGGTTTCTCCCCCTTCATGATCCATGTTTATTTCCTGAATAATGTTTCTTTTTTTTTTTTCTGCCCCAGGCTAAGCAGAGTAATTTCGATATGGGAGGGTGGGGAGAGGAGGGGGTGCGCATTTATCTTATCTAGTAAATGCAGAGATTTTCTTGGCTTGGGGTATCCAGGTGATGTATGAAGAAGTCACAAGGGCAAGTCGTGGCCCTTCCGCCTTGACCTTGGCTTAGATTTCTTCATCTGGTTCATCTACCAGAGTGCTTGTCTGAAGGACTCTGGGAAGATCTGGGCGAAATACTGAGCCTGTTTCATCAGGATTTGGGGAGGACTAATAAATGCCACAGAGTGACCCCATTCCTCTTCCAGCTCTTTGAAGAAGTGACCTTTGTGTTTTCTCTTCGTCCTGTACTTCTCTGCACTGTTTGTTTTGGAAGTTGTTAAATTAGCCGCCCCTTTCTTTTCCTGGTTACTGTATGAGAATGCAGCTGTCAGTGTGAAATCCGCCCTCGTCTATTTTTAGATTCAGTGTGAATGAAGCTCTCTTCTCTAATTGCATTCAGAGAGCGAGAGAGGCAGGTAGATTTTCGTAACCATCAAATCAGCAATTCTAAATGCTCTGTGTGCTGACAGTGTCCTGAGGAGAAAGCAAAGAAACCACGGTGTGTTTTCCTCCCTCGACTGTCAAGTTTGTTTTTTCTCCACATGTATGTTGATTGTGGTCAGTGGGAGCGCGCTGTTGCCACATTTGTTTCGCAGTGTTTTAACACTTCCCAGCTTGGATGGTCCTGATTTCTCTAGCTCTGTAGGAAAAGACTGGTTCATTGTTGAGTTCAACTTCCTTGGGAAAGCAAGGTCCTTCTGGTGATACGTTCTGTGAGATTAAATAATCTTAAACATGCTTGGGAACCGTGTTAATCCAGTGGGCTCGGTTTCCTGTAGAACTCTCCATCCCACCCTACATCTCAGTCAGCCTTTCACACCGCTGCCGGATCTCCTTGTTTAAACATCCCTCAGAATAAAATACTGCAACATTCAGAACGAACTTCTTCCCTTTGCCATCAGACCCTGCTCTCCAGCCCTGCCTATTCCCTCCACTTCTTGTCCCTGACTACACTGTGCTATTTTGTGCTTGTGACTTTTTATGCATGTGGCTTCCCCTGCCCATAATTCCTTCTCCTGCTTCATTACCTAGTGAAGTCTTACTCATCGTGTGACTCACAGTCATCCATCGTCTCTTCTGCATGAAGGGAGCCAGAAGATCATGTATTCTATGCTACATTCCTTATCCCCCTGCCTAGCACTCATGACATCTTTGTGCTGATTATATACTTTATGTGTACTTCCAATGTAGTACTACCCACATGGGACAACCATTTATGTATATGCTGCCTTCCCCACTTTACTGTGAATAATCATTTTATGTATTTTTTTTTTTTTATCCCCACTGTTATGTGGGGAAAGTAGTAGATGCTTAAAAGTATTTGGTGGAGGAAAAAAGGAACTGGATTGAATAGCCAGTCCATCTAGTGCTAGGGTTTTCAGAGGTACATTGATTCTGTCTTGGTGGCAGTGCCAGCTGCTATGGCTTCTCAGTTCTTGATGGACTTCTTTTCTAGTCTTGGAAAAGTAGGTTTGAGTCAATTACCAGAGATGTGACATGTTATCAGATCTGTTAACCAGAGACCCAAGTGAGTGCTGCACAATCTTTCTTGTCTGGAATCTCTTACCAGTAGTTTTAGCTGTTCTCTTAGCCCTGTAGACTTGGACAGGAGTGAGACAGACCTCACAGACCCACTCTGTGATTGCTCTCCTTAACCCTTAGACTCCAGATCGGGTCAGAAAACTCTGGTTTCCAGCCCCTGAGGTGGCTTCCTGTCTCCGCCCTCTCACGCAGAACACTGGGGCAATCCGGACTGTAGGTCAGATGTGAAGGAGAAAGAGACAGTGCTGCCTCAGGTCACTGCCATTGCAAGCTCCCCTTCCACCCAGTCCTGGGGAACAGGCACATTGGTCCTCGATGTACCCTTAGGCCAAATTGGAGGAATAGCTTTTATTTTGAGGTGCATGTGTGCGCACATGTGTGTAGGAGTAGGGACAGGGAAGGAGGCAGTAGGACATGAAAGTGAACTTGCCACCGTAATCGAGCAAACCATAGACCACATGTGTGCGGTGTAGAGGTGACAGAGGGACAGAGGAGATTTGGGATTGTGGGAGTATCTAGAGAAATAAGGATGATATTTGTTAATTTGGCGAATATTCAGTGAGTTTCTACTGTGTAAAGACAGGGGTGATAGAGCTGTGACTACGGCTGCAGCAGTCCCTGGCACTGAAGCCACCTCTCCATCCCAGCGGGAGGTGTGTAGGAAGGGGGGAGGGTCAGTAGTCAGGTAGATGCACTGCAATGGGATGAGTGTTACAGTGCTGGATGCACGGGGTACTGTGGGAACAAGAACGGGCACCTCATCAAGTTTAGGGGGTGAGGGAAGGTAAGTGAATGTATGGAATTCTTAAAGATGAGCAGGAGTTAGTTTGGTGAAGATTCCAAGCACTGTCTGCAGAGGGCTGTTTGTCTTCAGCCCAGAGGAAAAAAAAAACCACTTTGTAATTCACCCTCACAAACTGGCACCTTTTAAAAATGCAGTGTGCTAGCAGGGATCGTGAGTGCACCAAGTGTAGGCTACCTTGAGGAGCAGCCTTAAAACATCAGTCAGCACTTACTGTATGCTGGGACCACGCTGAGTGGTTCGCATGTTATCTCATTTAATCCTCACAACCATGGGAGACGGGCTGTTATCTCCATTTTACAGATAGAGACGTTCAGTGACTTGTCCACCATTGCAAAGGCTCCAAGTGGCCAAGGTAGGTCACCGTCCTGGGCTGTGTCTGTCCGAACCCTGAGTCCTTACCCATCTTCTGTGGCTGGAGGTGGGACAGTGGGCTACATTTAAGGTGACCAGCCTGGATGGCAGGAGTAGGGGAAGGGACCATGGGAGCCACATTAGCAGCAGGAGCTAGATCTTATTTTATGCCATCTAAGAAGTGTCAACCTGACACTGAGGACCACATGAAGGCATTGAAAATATTTTAGAAATCATCTCTCTGGCTACAGTGTGAATGGGGCATATGGTTGAGTCCTCTAGGCTTGAGATGATGGTGGCCTTGAACAAGGGGTATGGCCAGGCGTGGGGTGGAGGATAAATCTACAATATTTGACAAGCAAAGAGAATGGACCAAATTGAGTAGTTTGACTTTCTGAACCCCTGAAGTACAGTAGAGACATCCAGTGGGAAGTGAGCATACAGATTTGAAACTCAGGAGGGAAATGTGAACTTCATGAGCTGGTGAGCCCCCGAGGATGCCAAGTTAGAAGGGAAGAGATGTACTCTACAGCCTGTTGAACACAAACAGATAGTTTTTCTACACTGTGCTACTTTGTGATCATTTGTTTACAAAACAATTGATGTTCCGGCTACTTGTCCGAATGGATATAGCCTTTAGGTAGTAGCACAATAGGGTGCAGTAGGGATAAGTGGATGTTTTCTGAGATGTCACTTTGCAAAGGCCTGATGGGAGAAATGTTCCCCCTTGTCCTAATCATGTTTCATAGTTCGGTGTTTTATTACATGCAGCTGACCTCACATAAGAAATACTGCTTTAGAATATAACAAGGGACTGTTTTGACGCTGCTTAGAAAAATGTTTTTTTTACTCACGAAAAATATGTTTTTACAATGTGACCGCTTAACGTGATGGGGGAAAATGAGAGAGGTAATGTGAACTAAACTGTTAGGCTGTTTGCAAAATAATTGTACTCATTCGTTTTTATAACTGCTTCCACCCAGGCCTGTAGGGCATCTTAAGAAAACAGCCAGGGCCACATTTATAATTAGCTGAGTCCATTTTTACCGGACCTGAGCATGGATATAGAACAGGGTTGGTTTTGTTATTTCCTTAATTAAAAGCATCAAGAAAATACAAGCCAGGTCAGAGAGTTTCTGATTGGGGAAGGAACGCTGGCATAAATAACCCCAGATTATATGTCTGCCGGAGGCTGGTCTGCACAGCCTCCTTGTGAGGTCACGCAAATAAACTCTGGTGACTGACAGTGCCCCTATGGGATGTAGGAATGCCCGTGAGCATTGTGATAACGCTTCAACATCTTCCTGGGACAGGGGCCCAGAAAAAGCAAGGTTTCTCAGGGAACCTTTGACAACCATATAATAACTATTTCCTCTAAATGTGACTTGCCCTCACCTCTTTCCCCTTCACTTCCAGTTAATTAGTCAACAATAAGACCTATCCATTCTGGGACTGAAGGGTATTTTAAGTGCCTCTGTGCCAGCTAGTCCTATCGACAGCCTTGGGAAGTAAGTCCCACTATTTCTATCTTGCCGAGGTGGAAACTGAGACTTATTCAAGGTCACTTAACTGCAAATACATAAAGGTAGCATTCAAAAGCCAATCTCATTGGCCCCTGAACTCTTTGTACTATTTTGGCTAGCAAATCCCCATTTCAAAAACTGTAAGTGAGGGGATGTTGGGATAGCTCAGCAGGTTGAGTGCTTGCCTTGTAACCATAAGGTCCAGGGATCAAATCCTGGCCCTGGCCCTTGCAAACCCATATGCTGAACTGCGACACAACTGGCAACCAGCAGGATGGCTCAGTGGGGAAGATTCTCACCTCCCATGCAGGAGGCCCCCAGTTCAATTCCCTCCCCAAGTGGCCACATAGCCACCTGAGCGGAATGAAACTGTCACAGCTAATGATGTATAACTATGGAGACTGCTCTGGGCCCTCCCCCTTTTTCTCTCTCTTTTTCTCAAACAATAAAATAAATCTTTTGGTTTTTTTAAGTGTAAATGAGAAGCATCTGATGACTTCCTCAGTGAATAGACATCTTTCACCACTTTACCTCCCCCCCCCCACCCCGTCACTCTTCCACTAAGCAGCTGCCCTAAGTTCTTGGGGGTGCTCAGACTGTCCTAGCCTTTTGTCCCCCCACCATTTTTGGTTTCTTCAAAGGACTTGCTCTCCCCCCTGGCTTTTCATTGCTCTTCGGAAGACTGATTGGACAATGCTTTTCTCATGCAGGGCCGGGCAGTTGCACTAGTCCGAAGATAAATGCCTCCTAAGGCTAGGGTTGGGTGACACTGCCCAGTGTGGGCAGACACAGGTCTTCCCACCTGGGGCACTGCTCTGCCATCTGGGTCTGCACACCTGCAACCCCGGAGCGCAGCTGCCTCACGTCGGAGCACTGCCCCCGTAACAGGCTGGGAAGAGTAAGTGCCAGGAACCACGGTGCCTTCCACACCTCCCTTCCCAGCATTCCAAGTGCGTTTGCCCCAGCCAAGTGTATCTCCAAAGCTGTGTGAGAAGCCTGAAGCTTGGACAGCCCCCAGGATAGCAAAGCTGCTGCTTTGGCATATTGAATCTACACAGGCCTGATGCTGATACCTTATCACTTTACCCCCATGGAACTGCTACAACCAGTGTCTTTGTTTTAATTTGAAGGGTCTCCAGGTGCCAGAGGTGGCCTTGGCCTCTCCATCCATTCTCTCAGGAAGTTCAAATTGGATGCTTCACTTTATTATGTCCCAGAGTGCTGATAGAGGGGAGGGAAGTATTGCCCACGCAATATCCCAGGAGTCATGAAAGTGGTGTTTTATTACATGCAACATAGTCATTAAAGCTGAACTTTATTTCCGAATCTATTGGAGGCAGAAGAGAAAATGATTCAGGTGGCTGACTTCACAGCTTTGCTGGGTGCCTCTGCCCAGGGCTTTCCTGTTTCTGGGTTTTATGCTCCAGGTTTGGATAGGGCTTCCTGGAACCTGGTAATTATTTTGAGTAAAAGGTAAGCATGAGAGTTTCATTTTCTTAATAAAATAGCAGTAGCTAATCCTTCATGCTTTCCGTACTGTTCTAAGCATTTTTGATGCAGTAACTAATTTAGTGATCACAGAAGACAAGAAAAGCCTGTAAGATTGTAGGGCCTGAAGCTCTAGAAGCTTACGTCCAATGTTTTTAGGGGTTTTCTGAGCCTTGACTTCTGTACCTCACAGACAGGCATGGTAACACCTGCCTCACTCATAGGAAGTAGGGGATGTGTGAGGATTAGGCAGAACATGTGATAAAGTTCATGAACAATAAAAGAAGGCTTTAGAAAGAACTCCACTTGATAGTGGGATAGAAAGACAAGAATGGCAGTGTAGGTGCAGTATGAAAAGTGTCCCCTCCACAGAGTGACTCAGGTTACATAATCTTTTAATAGCTGACCTGCACAGTGATTTTGTTTTCATTTTGTTTTAGTTTAGTTTTTGCTTTTACTGAATTAGTTACTGGCATTTAAAAATCAAAAGATGTTTCAGAACAATCTAAACCTCTGGCTTTTTCTTTTCATCAAACCTATTGGTGTGGCATTGGTTGGTAAAATTACATAGGTTCCAGGTGTACAATTCTACAATACATCATCTAAGTGTTGCATTGTGTGCTCAGCACACAGAGTCAATATTTCTCCATCACCATGTATTTGAATCCCTGAATAGCTGGCTTCTCTTGAAAAAAAAGGAAAAAAGCAGGTCTGGTCAGAACCACCTTTGCTGTCTCATGATGGCTATGGGCTGGAGTTAAACATGGCTGCCTCCAGCAGACCAGGTTTATTCCCCTATCTGAACCCAGCCTGTCCTTGTTCACACAGGTAGTTAGGACCAGAACCATGACGGGTACCCAAGTGTCCCCCAGCTTCCAGCTGTGAGCTTTTTGGCTCGTGTCACACTCCTCCAGTCAGTTTTCTGAAATGGTACTATGTAGGTTTCAGCAGTTTTTTTCCCTCAAAGCTCAGGTTAGAGAATTCCACACATAGTACAAGCCATGCTTGCCGCCTCTCAGAAACACTGCATATTTCTCCCCTGTAGAAAGCTGCTAAGGGTGTCTGGTCAGAGTTGAATGGCCCCTTATATTCAGTGTGCTTGATTTGAAAGTTAAGTTTCTTTTGAATTGTACTGTTTTGTTTTGCTTTGCTTTGTTTTGTACCAACAAAGGTGGTAGAGGAGCATTGGGCCTCTGTGGTCATC
This sequence comes from Craseonycteris thonglongyai, assembly GCA_004027555.1. Taxonomy (NCBI): domain Eukaryota; kingdom Metazoa; phylum Chordata; class Mammalia; order Chiroptera; family Craseonycteridae; genus Craseonycteris; species Craseonycteris thonglongyai. The sequence continues at coordinate 96,138 of PVKE010000607.1, read as the reverse complement.
CAGACCAAGGTTTGAGTCTCAGCTCAGCCATTGTATTACTAAAATTGTATTCTATTACTATAATGCGTCATGATGTACTATTGGACACCTAGTCCTGGGCAGTGTACAAGGGCTGGCCAGAAAAACTCCGGCCATTCCCAATACAGTGAGATAGGTGACACGGCTGGATACTTTCCGACAGTCCTCGTATATAACCTCTTCATAAGGTGGTGTGAACACTGAAGTAGAGCATGTTTGCACAGAGCTTTTGTCTTTATTATATTAAAGACTTACATATTTGTATTTTGTGATTAGTTTGAGTGGCTTCTTTCATCGTAATTTAGCCAGTTTTCTTTAAGCAATACAAAAAAGATGATTGTCCATTAAAACCATTTAAAAATAGATGTCTCTCTTATGTTAACAGCAACAATATGACCTGATGACCTTGGTTTCTTCCCTAATCAAAAGGAAATATTTATGCCCACTTCATAGAGTTGTTGGGAAAATTAAATGAGGTAAATTAAGGGAAAGGATAGAAGTCACAGGGGCTTCATATGGAGTGGTTATACATGAGAACTGTTTTAAATTTTTGTTTTTAACCACATATTTTTAAGCAGTTTGGGAATTTCCAGCAGATGGGGATAACTCTTCAAACTGAGAGCAGGCCAGGAGGAAGGCTGTTGGGGCATCTCTCTTCCTGAGGCCCTGGCTCTGAAGCAGGTTCACTCCTAGCATTTGTGGTGCCCGGGGCAAGCGCGCCTGTGAAAGTATGGCTGCCATTTGTCTAAATATTTAAAGTTATAAATAAAGCCAGCAAATGGTTCATTCTAAATATATTCTATCATTTGTAACATTTACCTTTATAATTAACCAGAAGGCCAGGTTTGAATTTTAATATTTTTTTTGTTTAATTTAGAGATCAAATTAGCTTTGAACGATTCATGAATTGAGAACCATCCCCTGAAGTAAAATAGAAAGGTGCTCCCTAAATTTAAGATTCTGAGACTCCTTAGAATTCTGTGCCCAAATGTGACTGATCCTAGATGCCATTTCTACCCATCCCTGGTTCTGTCTTACAGAGAGGAGCCTGTGTGCTGTGTGTGGACACCACAGCCCAGTCTATTCATAGCCTCTACACCCAGGAGCCTTTGCCCACTCCTGAGCCCAAGGGTACACAAGTACTTGTGCAGGTCCCCAGGGAAGAGGCTCCCCAGGCTGTGGAAGTTGGCTCAGACCTATCTAGATGTAGGGTACTCTGGGGCCCTGAGCTCTTGGAACATGGTCTGCATGTTGGGGGAGAGGTGAGACTCTGAGTGGGCATATCCCTGTGAGAAAGGGAAGAGCTGGAAAAGGGCCAGACAGAGTGGGACCCGTTAGAAGTGCAGGGCTCCCATTAAAAGCCTCTGCTTACCTGTGGCTAAGGCCAGTGCTGTTCTGCTCAAGGATTATAATATGTGAACGGATAACTTTTACAGCTTTTCAGATTTGTATCATTGAGTTGTGTGGTTCTGGAAGGCCCCCTTCATCAGAGTTGGAAGTCCTGATTCCTAATCCAGTGTTAGAAATACAAAGAATGTCCCTTGGAGCCTAGCACTGGAGTTCTAGCCTGTTCTTTCTATTGGCCCTGAGGCTGTCCAGCAAGAAGAGGGTGGAGCCGTCCTGGTCCCTAACCAAAAGGATATACAAACTCTAAGCGTTGCTTCTGCCAAGCTGGGTGTTCCCCAGTTTTATACAGACTCTTCCCCATTTTCAGCCCAGGTCTCTACACTGCCTGGTGTCCTCAATTCCAGAGTCTCCCTTCAGACTGTGTGGAGACGGGCAGATGGGGGCCCAGTGATTCTGTGCACAGACTTTGAGCCAGTCACCCCGTTTGTCAGCACTTGCTTCCCCTCTGACTTCTGCAGCACCTGGCACTTTCAAATGCTGAGTGGCTTGCGGTCTATTAGACATGTTGGCTCACTTTTCTAAAACATCCCTTCTGTGGGAGATGAGGCGTGTGCCCACCTCTTTGGCTGTCAGGAAATCCCACTTTATTTTTCTTCTGTAGGAAATTTGTTGAAATCTCTGATTTGCTCATCTTGTATCTGCAATTTTTTCCCCTTCTGACTTAATAGATGGTGTTTTTCTTTTCTGTCTTTTTTGTAGAGGTTCAGAAGGGAGGAGAGGAAAACACGAGTAGCCAACTCACCGTGTTGGACCAAGAATTTAAACACTAATAAAGTAGCCGGCTCCAGTGTTTACCGAGGGTTCCATCTGTATCAGAATGGCCTCAGGTTCTTTCTTTTGAGCATCATTTCTTTCTCTTCCTGGATTTCCTCAGAGAAGCAGGGGTTTTCCACACTGTCGAATCAGCTTCAGGCCACAATGAGCCAGCGTGTAGAAAAGCCCTAATTTTCCAGAGAGCCGTTATTGTTTTCTGTTCCCCTTGTAACCTATGTGTTCAGGTGTCAGAGCCTAGAATTGAATACAGTGTTATAACTCCAGTAGGAGTTGGGTCTCCATTCATCTTAGAAATGTGGTCTGTGATTTTTTTATTCCCTATTATGCCCCCGCTGCTCTTGAACTTGCTCAGTATAGTATAAAACAGACAAATGGATAGAAGTAATTTGTATTCATTCATCTTGTTAATATGTCATGTGGAGTTAACCCCTTTCTTGGCCTTTACTGATATGGAAGAATGTGTAACGTTCATTTCAGCAATCATGTGCACATTATTATGCTATTGTGCCTGTCTGTGTGTAAGGGAAAAACCTTCATCTTTCAGATTAACCTTCTACACTCTACAAAGACAGGGTTTTGAGTTTTAGAAAAGTAACAGGTTCTCTATTTGAGAGCCTCTTGGGGGTAGTTTTAAGAAGGGTGCTTTCCGACTAGAGTGTGTCCTGAAGAAAGTGCTGAAGGTACTTCTATCATGTTTCTGAGGGGTGTTGAAAAACTTGGTCAAGTTTCTCAGAGAGAAGAGAAAACACAGGAGATGAGGTACGGGTTTTAGTACCTCAAGCACTTTCGTGGAAAAAGGACCTCATCTTCCATGTGTCTCCTATGAGCAGACCTAGGACTAGTGGTACAAGTGATAGGAGGATACATGCTGACCATGGGTCAGAATCTGACCATCTGAGCTGCCTCTGAGGCAGTTACAATGGAAGCCCTTTGATCCCATGACAGAGTGCTTTATGGGAGGGGACCCAGCATCCACCAGACATTCATCCTATGAATTTTGTCTTCAGCTTTGGGGTTTTAGATGTGGAGTTTGATAGGCACCAATATATTTCTTTTGTCTTATTGGTTTCCACAGGACAGCCTGTAAGAATTTTTGAATGATTCCTGAAGTATCTGTCCAGAAACCATTTCTGAATTGTGAGTCCTTTCTCTTGCAGGAGAAAATGCAGAGGTTTCCATGGACGTCTCCCTGGCTTACCGTGACGATGCGCTTGCGGAATGGACTGAAATGGCCCATGAGAGAGTGCCCCGGAAACTCAAATGTACCTTCACATCCCCCAAGGTAGGAGTCCGTGATGTCTAAGTGAATGGAGTTTTTATTTGTTTGCCGGGTATGTTGAAAGGTTTGCTTTACCATTAACAAACATGTTCCTTATTTCTTAGCATACATGACCCACATTATCATTTGTCTTAGTAGAGAAAAGGGCTATGTCTATATTTCTTGTCCCTACAAAGGAAGAAAAACAGAAGAGGGAATAATTTAGTTGTTTCTCTGAAATAACTCCATAAAAATAAACTCTTCGTTCTTTGGTTAATAGCCGAATGTGTCTGAGAATATTGCGAAGTTATTTGGAGGTGAGAGAATCTGTTCATATTGGATCAGTGCTTGAGTCTACATCTCTTTGTTGCCAGAGTTAATGTACAGATATGAAGACTACAAGTCCCAGTGATACCACAGACCAAAGGAAGACCTGTAGGAGGAAATGTAGTTTTATATGAGGCCTTGGTCTTCTAACCCATCTTTAGGAGTCCTCCTTGTCTGGTTCTTCTAGGACTCATTCAGCCACCATGGGAGGGAGGTTATCATATTGCACTGAACATAGGGAGCCCTTTTATGTGGGACAAATGCCTTAGATTCCTTATACCGGTAAATGAAAATACAGAAACTGACTCAGTGACCCTCAGAAGACAGTGGGATTTCACAGTTTAAGGACCAAGTCAATTAGCTGGGAGCCCTTTTCAAAAGCCAAAGGTTGCCTTCACCCATGCCTCCCTGCCATTCAGATCCCCCCACCCCCTTACTTACTCAGCTGCCTGCACATAAAGGTCTCTGGGAACATGAAATGGAGCCAGACTTATTGTTACTCATGGCCACGCACGTTCCTCAAGGTGGCTGGCATGGAGCACTGTCAGCTAGGGGATCTCTGATATCCCGTCTGGTACAGAAATGGTCTCACTGTCTTCATGTGAAGTGCATGAGAGTCCAAACCACACCTAGGCACATTCTTGATCCTATTGTTTGTCACCTGACATCTTCAGATCAGTTGCTCTGGAAGGATTTAGATGGCTTTACAGTACCTAATGCACCATTCGATTTAGTTCTCTCCTCTCCTAGCATTAGCTTCTCCTAACTTTACTTCTGCCTATAACTGTAAAGTTGAGGTTCCCTGTGGAATGGTAAGAATGGCAGGCTGAAGCCACTGAGCATCGTACCCCAGCCCTGTTCATCCTACCTTGAGGAGGAATAAGATGGGATGGGGCCGGCTCACAGCATTACCATTAGTTCAAAGCATGGATTTGGAGTAAAACATACTTGGCTTCAATTCTAGGTTGTGTCACTTACTGTCTGTGTGACTTTAGGCAAACTTATTTAATCTGTCTGAGCTTCTGTTTCTCTTCCGCAAAATAGGATAACAATACCTTCCAAGGGAGTCTTTATAAAAATTCGATGAGTTAGTGAATATCTGCAGGTGACCTTACCACTTAACGTGTAGTCTGGGAAATGTTTGAGAATGAAAGGGGATGGCCCACCAGGACTCTCACAGGCGAACCATTTATCCTACACATAAGTCTCCCTTCCCCCACTCCCTAGCCCTTAGCTACTGCTAGTGTGGTCTAAGGTTCAACAGCTTCAGCATCACTTGAAAGCTTGTAGGAAATGCAGATTCCTAGGTCACTCCCTAAACCTACTGAATCAAAATCTCAGGTTGTTGGACCAAGGAATCTCTGTGTTAACAGAATTTCATTTCCTTCTGTGAAACTTGATAAAGTTTGAGAGCCACTGCCCTAGACCCTTTGCTGAGTGCCAAATGTAGTCCCCCCAACACACACACACACACACACAACAACAACAACAACAACAACAACAACAACAACAAAAGAAGCTATTTGGAATTATTTTGGGTAGGCCCTTGGCCGGCAATCTGTAGGTAACAATAAATGTTAGAGACAAACTGGAGGTAGCAAGAGAGAGGAATATCTAACATATTCAGATCTTTGTATGCAATGGAGAAAATTAATTAAAGCCTTTCTAGCTGTCGCTGCAAATTGATTGCATCTTTCAGAGGTGAGACTGGTTGGATATCTAAGCTAAAGGCTAGAAAGCGTTGGGATATGGAATTTCATCCTCAGAAAAGGGAACAGTCGTTTCTCACCTTACTTGTATGCTTGGAGGTCGTTAACAAGCTGCAACGGCTCCTCAGTGGTAGTTGCTTAATTATCTTTAGGATGTGTTGGTCCCTTTCAAGAAAGATATTAAACCTTGAAAATTGTGAAAGAAATGAATCATCAAATCTATGCTTTTTGATTGCAGTGAAATTTAGTCTGGAGTATGAAGATTAAATGAGAAATTGCTTTAAAGCTTTTTAGTCCCTGATGGATTGTGAAGTTAAAAAAAAAAGTCAAGTTGCCACCTGCTGTAATTTGCCCTAATTAGTCTCATACTGGAGTTGGGGGAGGGCTGGGGAGGATGGGAGAAAGCAAAGAGAGGTGGGGGGAGGGGTGTCTTTTTCCCTAAATGCCCTAAATACCAGCAGAGACAGAACTTGAGTGCATAAGAAAAAGTCCCCAAAAGGGTACAGTGAATTTGCCTTTGAGACAAGTAGGCCAGGTCAGGATCTCATAATCCAGTGTGTCTAATTTGTTGAATTTAAATAAATGTGTCTCATGGTTTGGTAGTGTTACCCTCTCTGTAGGGACAGCGGAGTGGAAGACACCCAGAGACTCATGACAGGGAACTAGGTGGAAACTTGGTGATGATCATATTTAACCTTTTTGGTTTACTTAGGAGGAAAGGAAGCCCAAATGAGGTGAGTGACCTATACAGGGTACCCAGCAAGGAGCAAGGTCAGGACTAGCATCTAAGTCTCCTGGCTTGGAGTTCAGTGCCCTCCTTATCATAGCACAGTGCCTGCCTTCAGGCATGTATGAGTACAACAGTTCCTGCTGCACTCAAATATTCCCTTCCCCGTCAGAGCTGGAGACTGGATTTGTAAGACCCGTGTCCTGAACCCAATACTGCTACTACTTTTGGGACCGTGAGTGAGATGCCTAATCAAATCAGTGACATTACACCAAACGAGTTTTGTTTCCTTTCCCCTCAAACTCTCAATTTCTAGAAATAAAATAAGACTCTGACTGGAAACATATCAGAAAGCCTTCTACTTGCTGTTACCACAGGAGGTAATCAGCCTCTTCAGTACAGCTTAATCTGAGGCTGAATCAATAGTTCCTGCAGAGACCTAATACTAACCCTGATTTGAAAGTATAAGAGAGAAAGGAGCAGAGGGGAGAGAAAGACAGCCTCTACAGGAAGTATCATCCAGCCTGCAGCTGGAGTTTGGAAAAGAAACAGAAGTCTTTCTAGAGACACATTTTTTTAAATCTCACAAGCCAAGTCTAATCAACTGGTAGTTGAAACCTTAGAGGATGAAAAACTATCATGATTGATTAGTGATGTCTGCCATGAGTAGGGAAGGGAAGAGTGGAAACACATAAGTCAGATATTTGCCTGTTCTGCCTCTACTTTTGTCATATGTGTCTCTTGTCTCTATACAAAGGTCTGTTTATTGAACTCTGACTTTCTAATAAAGAGCTCCCTAAGATCACAGAAGGAACAGGAGAGTCTTCATACAATAGTTAGACTGTAGACTCCCAGTTATCTGTCTTATGATTTCTCTACTGCACTTTTTACTCTGAAGAAATACAAAAAAATTATAGAGGTTCTGTGAATTCAGGATTAGGAAGTACAGATTAGGTCTCCCCCACCACTTGATCAGGAGATATATACCCAGCAAACATTGAAGCTGGCATATAAGCCCAACATTGATGGCAGACACTGATCTCTTTTATCAGGGGAAACTCCTAGGTTGCTAAAACTATGCATCTACATGCCCATATTAACCCTCCCTATCCATACTCCTTGAAGGAGAGCTGAATTTATTTTTCAAAAACATCCTGTACCCCTTCTCTAATCTCCCACTGCCATGCTCCGGGTGGTCCCTCTTCAATTGTTTGGTAGTAATGTTTAAGAAGCCTTTTAGAGACTGGAACTAATTTTTCTTTAATTAACATTTCTACTTCCATCTTCCATCTTGCCTCATGGGAAGCTAAGAAGCTTTGGAAACAGAAGATTCCCAGTAGATGTCTCTAACAAACTAATCTCATTATTACCTTTCATCCCTTTCTATCTTCTCCAAATTCTAAGGGCTCCTGGAGTTGCTTCTTTTCTGTCAAATCAAAAAGAAGTAGATATTTTCAGCTTACTACAGCTTCTCCTACTTGCCAAAACCATGCAAGTAATTAGCCACCATCCAAGATTGTGATGAATGTCAGCAAGAGATTCCTCCCGAACATTTAAGAAGTTGACTGGGATGCCAGGATGGCTCAGCAGGTTAAGCACTCATCTTTCAGCCCCAGGGTCTGAGGATCAAATCCCAGCTCCAGCCTGTGAGGACCCACGGGACAAGCTCCATGTGGGAAGCCCCCACTCAGTTCCTGCCCTGTGCAACCCCGTGCCCACCTGTGGAATGAAACTATGTAGACAACCAATGACATGCAACTATGGAGACCACTCTGTGCCCCCCACCCCCTCCAGTCAAAAACAATAAAAATAAATCTTTAAAAAAAAAAGTTGACTTTTCCACCAAACCTTGTAGGTCTTCAATGATATGCAGCAGATAAAAAGCCTACATTCTCTAGTAGACCATTTTCATCTGATATGAAGCTCAAATGAGGATTGAAAAGCTGAGAAAAGTGTGAAGAGATCTCTGCTTTTTATCTAACATTTCTGATTCTACCTCAAATGTGGCAGATGTTTTTGGTTGTTTTTTTTGGGGGGAGGGGTTGGTACAGCCAGTGGATACCATGCCTTCAGTATGCCCTATTATCTGTACCTCTAAGGTATATCTGTAAGTGTTAGTTTTTTAGAATTGGTGATAGGAGGCAAAGGTAAGACAATGCAGGCAGTCTATTGGAAATGGTGGCCCTGCCTCAAACCCTCTGTTCTTCTTCTAGACCCCAGAGCATGAGGGCCGTTACTATGAATGTGATGTTCTTCCTTTCATGGAAATTGGGTCTGTGGCTCATAAGTACTACCTTCTAAACATCCGACTGCCTGTGAATGAGAAGAAGAAAATCAACATTGGGATCGGAGAGATAAAAGATATTCGGTTGGTGGTAAGTAAGTCTAATTGATCAAGGCAGCCTGTGACCCTAGAATACTGGCTAAGAACACTGGTTATTGAGTTGTGTATTGGAAAGGAACTCACATCTCACTCTTGGAATCTTCATACTTCAGTTGCCTCATCTGAGAAACAGAAATAATAACATATACTCATGATGGCTGACATCATAAATTTGTGTGAGAAATTACAGAAATGAAAAATAATGCAATTATTGTGCCCATTTAAGTTGTTATAATGATCATGATTACATAATGAATACCACCAAAACTAAAATTTTTTGTACATATTTCACCTTTGAAACACAAATGATAAAAGGAGTAGTAATGTTTTAGGTTCTTTCCATTTTAACAGGGGGAAAACTAGAACATGGAGTAAGAAAACCATTTTTAATTTAAAAATAATGACACAAGACATACATATTTATTGCAGAAAATTAGAAAGCACAAGTAAGAACACAGAACATAAAAATTACCTGTAATATCCTACCATCTAGAGCAGGCTTGTCCAACATGTGGCACATGGGCAACATGTATCCCAGGACAGCTTTTAATGCGGCCCAACACAAATTCGTAAACTTTCTTAAAACATTATGAGATTTTTTTTCTGATTTTTTATTTTAGCTCATCAGCTATCTTTAGTGTTAGTGTATTTTATGTGTGGCCCAAGACAAGTCTTCTTCCAATGTGGCCCAGCAAAGCCAAAAGGTTGGACACCCCTGGACCCCTGATAGAGAAATAACCACTGTTGAGGTTTTGATTCCAGATTTTTTCATACGAAATCCTTTACTTACAAAGCATGGGATCATACTCAGTAGACTCTTTTGTTCCTTGGTTTTTTTAATTTAATGTTTTTGGTAAATATACATATATTTTGCAATACTACTTAGCATTCCACTGTATAAATTTACCTTAACATATGTTACTAATCTCAACCTTTTGGGCATCTGTGATAGCTCTAACTTTTTAATGAAAGCCTTACAGAAAAATATTTGGTCATGTTCCTAACCATTCCCTCAGTGGGTCCATTTTTATGCCTTTTTATTTGTATTTCCACAATGCCTGAGAATAGGCTGCAGGAGTGTGAAGAAAGTAGATGCTGTGAAAGCTCTTGACCTTAAAAGTTTAGCAGACAAGGTCTCCCGTCACCTCTCTCTGAAATTCATTTGCTGGTAGGAAAGAACAGGATGATATATTCACCTTCAAAATTATGCTGGTCTGTCTCTAGGGAATCCACCAAAATGGAGGCTTCACCAAGGTGTGGTTTGCCATGAAGACCTTCCTTACGCCTAGTATCTTCATCATTATGGTGTGGTATTGGAGGAGGATCACCATGATGTCCCGGCCCCCGGTTCTTCTAGAAAAGTAAGAGCTGATTTGGGAACACACAGCAACCTATGAGCTACCTGGCTTGCTCCTGGTTTTTTCTTTTCTTTTGTTTGTTTGTTTGTTTGTTTGCTGGGATCTAGTTCAAGTGGTCAGTGTGTTACTTGGGCTAGTCATTTGACCAGGAGTCTTTTTGGACTTCTTTTTCTCTTCCAGCTTTCATGTGCAAATTATTATTAAATCCTACAGGTTTAATCTCTTTTAGCTTTTTATTTTGTCCTTGCTCCTTATTCCCGTAGTCTGTATTGAATTGGATACTTCTCTCTATTACTGTAGATGAAGAGCCTTTCTCTTAACTAAGCCCAACCTCTCTTACCTTCTGAAGAATGATGTTCCTGTAGATGTGTCCCCTTTCGCTTTTATATTATTGACTTTTCCCTTTTCGCTGTATTCTTCAGATTAATGTACAAACACTCTATGCCATCTATTCTTAAACAAAACTCTTCCTCTTTCCAGTTCCTCCTGAAGCTACCAGACCATTTTTCTGTTTTCTTTTTTATAACAAAATTCTTCAAAAAAACTTCTGTATGTCTTCTCTTATTCTTTATTGAGTTCATTTCACCCCCTCCCCCATTAATAGGATCTTGACAGGGTCACCAGTGACCTCCTCCTTCCAAATCCATTGGTCATTGCTTAGTCTTCACTTTTCTTGACTCATCAGCATTTGACATAATTGATCACGCCCTCATTTTCACAGAGCCTCCTCTGCCCCTCTTGTGGTTATGCTTGTCCTTTGCTGACTAGCCCTCAGTCTCCATGGCTGTTTTTAACCATTTTTCCAATTATCTTAAACTGTGGAGCCAGTGCTCAGTGTTTGAAACTCTTTTCTTTATTAGCTATGTTTGTTTCACGGGTGATCTCATCTAGTCTCACTGTTTTAAAAATCATCTAAATGATGATTCTTAATTTATAATAATCAGCCTCAGCCTCTCCAACTCTAGACCCAAATATTCCATCTGTTTATTCAACATCTTCATTTGCATGAAAATGTATTATAACTTATGCAAAGAATGCTTGATTTCCTCCTACTTCAAACTTGCTCCTCTCCCAGGCGTTTCCATCTGAGAAAATGTCAACTTGACTCTGTCTCCTTGGACTACACATATAGGAGGTGTCCTTTACTTCTCTTTTTTTTACATTTCTCATCTAATCCACAAAGAAATCTCACCATTTTCATTGCTACCGCCATAATCTTACCCACCGTCATTTCTCACCTGGGTATTAGAAATAGCCTCTAACTGTTCTTCTTGCTTCCTCCATTTTCCTCCCTCTAATCTGTTCACAGAGCAGCCAGTCACTCCCTTTTCAGTGTAAATCAATCATGTTACTTCTCTGCTCCAAGTTCTGTTGGCTTTGCATCTCCTTTGCTTGTCAAGCCCTCAATACTCTAGACACTCGCCACCTCTGATTTCATCTCCTATCCTCTCTGCTACCCACCATCCCCTTGATGGTGCTCAGACATGCCTGGTATGCTCTTTCTTCATGGCCTTTGCACCTGCTGTTTCTTTTATCTGAAAAACTCTTTCCCAGATGGCTCTGTGGCTCAATTCTGACTTTTCTTCAGGCCGTGCTCTGTTGCCTCTTACCTTAGAGGCATTTCCCTGTCCAATGTATATAAACTAGCACCCCACCATTCTCCATTCTCTGATCTTGCTTTATTTATTTTTTATAATATTCATTCTTTATTTATGATCTTTCCTCTCATCCCCCTCCTCTCACCCCATCTGACTGCAAGTACTAATATCACCAGAGCAGAATACTTGTTTATTTTGTTCATTGCTATACCCCTAGCATCTAGAATAGTGACTGGAACATAGTACAAACTCAATAAATATGATTTTGTTTAATGAATGAGTGAATAATGTCACTACATTGTTTTTTGGGGGTTTTTTGTTTGTTTGTTTTTTGAGTTTATTTTATTGTTTGAGAAAAGGTGTGTGTGTGTGAGAGAGAGAGAGAGAGAGAGAGAGAGAGAGAGAGAGAGAAAGGGGGAGAGCTCAGAGCAGTCTCCATAGATGTGTATCATTAGTTGTGACATGGTTTCATGCCACACAGGTAGATATAGGGCCATGCAGGGTGGGAAATGAACTGACTGACACACACACACACACACACACACACACACACCCCGCCCCCGCATGAGAGGTGAGAACCCTCTTCGCCAAGCAGTCCTGGTGGTTGCCAGTTCCACTGCAGTTCAGCATATGTGTTTGCATGGCCTGGGGCTGGGATTTGATCCCCGGACCTTGCAGTTACAAGGCAAACACTCATCCTGTTGAGCTATCTTGGCATTCCCTATACTGTTTAACCCTTTTCATTGGGTCTTCAGTTCTTTCAAGATAAATTGCAAATTCTCTAATGAGGTATGTAGATTTCCTCTTGAGCTACCCGTATTATTTCTGTTATCATGTCCTGTCTTTTTTGGATATGATATACTATGTGCAGATCCCAAATGCTTCAGGCTATTTCAGGCTTCTGTGCCTCAATTCAGATTTTTTTTCTCTGCTTGGAATGCCCTTCCACCTACCTAACCTTGAATCACAACTCAGCTCAATTTCTGTCTCTGTCAAAGTTAGACGTCCCAGTAGCAGCCTGTGCACACTTCTATCATATTGCTTAGCATACTTTCTCCTTATCTGGCTCAGCCACTAAATAGATCTCCATGAGTAAAAGAACTGGTCCTATTCATTTAAATATCTATAGCTCTAACAAAGTGCCTGATATATGACCTATGTTTAATAAACCTGTAATTCATTGGTATGAATGAAAGTAGGAATAAATCAGTGACAATGAATGATATTTTGATAGAGAAGTGACAAAGCAACAGGGAAAAACAAAATTTAAAAAAAGTAACAGCTAAAAGAATCTGTATTTCATAATGCTTGGAGTCATTTATTATTAAAATAAATATGCTGATATAATTCATAGTTGCTGAGGATATCAAAGTAATAATGAGTGTCATTAATAATCAGGTTAATGATAACCTGAATAGGTAAGGGAGGATAATTACATTCAATGAAGTCTGATTAAGAAGGCAAGCTGGGAAAGCTGGGATGGCTCAGAGGGTAAAGCGCTCTCTTTGAAGCCCCGACGACCAAGGATCGAATCCCAGCCCCGGCCCATGCGGACCCACATGCTGAACTGGGGTGTGCCTCCACTTCAGTTCTTGCCAGGGCCTATGTGGGAGGTTCCCGGCCCAGTTCCTGCCCTGCGCAGCCCTGTGCCCACCTGTGGAGTGACACTATATGGAAAACTAATGCTGTCAACTATGGAGACTGCTCTGGGCCCTCCCCCTTCTCTCTGTCTCTCTCTGTCTCTGTTTCTCTCTCAAAAATCAATAAAATAAGTCTTTAAAAAAAATTTAAAAAAAAAAAGAAGGCAAGGGAAGAAATTTCTGGTCAAGGTGGCAGAGTAGGTAAACACTGTGCTTGCCTCTCTGATGATCACATCAGACTTACAACTAAACTGCAAAACACCCATCACTGGGGGTCTAGCTGACCCAAAGTCCTACAACTAAGGACATTTAGAAGAAGCCACATCCAGACTGGCAGGAGGGGCAAAGACACCGAACAGGCTGGTCCCACACCTGATTGTGACTGTTCAAAATTTGGAGGAATATTTAGGCTGCTGAGGTTCTTTCTGGAAGAGTGAAGAGTCCTAGCCCCACACCAGGCTCCCCAGTGCCAGAGAGAGAAGTTCTCATAACTTCTGGCTGTAAAAACCAGTGGACCTTGTAGCTGAGATGAGGGTAGCTAGAGCCCCAGGTGTGCTTCTTAAAGGGTCCTCACACATACAGTCTCACTCACTTTGAGCTCCAGCTCTGAGCCAGCAGCTCAGAAGGTGCCAGGGACATACAGTGGGGAACTGAGTTCTCTGACTTCAGGGCAAGGGCTGTAGGGGCAGCTTTCTCCCAGATAGAAGTGCTGGCAGAATCTAATACTCCTTCTTTAAGCCCTACCACCTCCCAGATTGTAGATGCAGGTGGCTGCCGTCTCTGAGTCTTCATCAACCTGGCTAGTACCTTTCATCCACCCCCCTCTGGTGATTCCCTGAGACCCCCACACCACCCAACTTTCAGACACACCCACACCTTTTCCAGTGGCTTCTCCATACAAATGCCTATCTTGGCTCATGCTGTGAAATTTCCTAAAACCTTTCAAAGTTTCACAAAACCCAAACAAGCAACATCTGGCTTCAGCAGTGTCTGTACCTCTTACTGAGCAGCCTCAAGCTCAGCTCTAGCAGTAACTAGCCTGGGTTTGTCTCTTGAGGTACCTCCAAGCCTAGCACAGGTGGCGACCATCTGCGGATTGCTTTGTGGTTCATGCCAGGTGGCCCTGGGCAGGGCACAAACTGTGCCTGAATTTGGCCTATATCAGGGCTCCTCCTGGGAGGCCCCATGGCTGGCACTTCCAGTGGCCATCTTTGGACTGAGCCAGAGCATCACCTGACCACCACCAAGGATGACACACCCAAAGGGCAGACTGGGCAGGCACCAGAGCCCTGCTAAAGCAAATCCTGCTCTGTAGGGTCAGCCTCTGAACAACAGCTCCTCCTCTGTTTTCATGCCAGTCCTCACAGTCAATCAGCCTAAACATCAATCCCTCCTATAGAATTGCAAATAGCAACAAGGCTCAACTACAATAAGAGGGGACGTACAACCCTACAAGGGACACACTCCCAGCTCCCAGCTTAGGTAACCAGGGGAACTGCACCACTGGGCCCAACAGGGCACCTATGACATAGGCCATTCTACTAAGAGCAGGACACATAGCAGCTCTCCCTAGTACATAGAAGAAAACATAAGGTGGCATCCAAAGTGGGGAGACAAAGAAACATGTCCCAAATGAAAGAACAGAGCAAAAACTCCAGAAAAAGAATTAACAAAATGGAGACAATCTACCAGATGCAGAGTTTACAACACTGGTTATAAGGATGCTCAGTGATCTCAGGGAGAATATAAACAAAGAGGTAGAAAACAAAAATGCAGACAGGAAACATAAAAAAGAACCAATCAGAAATAAAGAAGACAGGATGCTAGGATGGCTTAGCAGGTTGCACGCTCGTCTTGCAGCCCTGGAGTCTGAGGATCGAATCCCGGCCCCAGTCCGTGTGGATCCATATGTTGAACAGGGATGTTCCCCCAGTTCAGTTCTCTCCAGGGTGAGCTTCCTATATGGGAGGCCCCCACTTTGGCTTCTGCCCCAGGTGTGCCTCCCATGTGGGAGGCCCTCGGCCCGGTTCCTGCCTTGCGCAGTCCTGTGCCCACCTGTGAGTGAAACTATATCAAAAACTAATGATGTGCAACTATGGAGACTGCTTTGGGCCCTCCCCTTTCTCTCTCTGTCTCTGTCTCTTTCTTTCTCTGTCAAAAACAATAAAAATAAATCTAAAAAAAAAAAAAGGAAAAAGACAAATACTGGAATGAAGAGTACATTAGAGGGAATCAACAGTAGATTAGATGAAGCAGCGGTTCAAAATAGGGACTTAGATGATAAGGTAGCAGAAAACACCATTAAAAACAGCAAAAAGAAAAATAATTAAAAAAAATGAATATAGTTTACAGGGCCTCTGGGACAGCATCAAGCACACTAATATTTGTGTCATTTGGGGTACCAAAAGGAGAAGAGAGCAAAGAATTTAAAACCTATGTGAAGAAATAACAATTGGAAAATTTCCCGGGTGAAGGAAATACACATATAAGCCTGGGGAGTGCAGAGTCCCAACAAGATGAACCCAAAGACGCTCACGCGAAGACACATCATAGTTAAAATGCCAAAGGTTAAAGACAGAGAATCTGAAAAGCATCAAGAGAAAAGCAGTTCATTACCTATAAGGGTGCTCCCTAAGGCTGTCAACTGATTTCTCAACAGAAATTTTGCAGGCCAGAAGGATTGGCACGAAATATTAAAATTGATAAAATACGAGGACCTGCAACCAAGATTCCTCTGCCCAGCAAAGCTAACAGTTAGAATCAAAGGACAGAAAAGGAATTTCTAAGATAAGAAAAAACTAAAGGAATTCATCATCACTAAACCAGTATTATAAAACATGTTAGAGGGACTTCTCTAAAATAAAACAAAACAAACATTAACAACAAAAAAGATTTAAAAATGTGAATAATAAAATGGCAATAACTACATATCTATCAACAATTCCTTTCAATGTAAATGGATTAAATGCTCTAATCAAAAAACATAGTGTGGCTGAACGGATAAGAAAACAAAACCCATAATATACCAGTCTATAAGAGACTCACTATCAAAAGACACATACAGACTAAAAGTAAAGGGATGGAAAAAGGCATTTCATGAAAATGGAAATGCAAAAAATTAGTTAGTTAATTACCTAATTAAAGCTGGGGTAACAATATGTACACCAGACAAAATAGACTTTGAAACAAAGCCTATAACAACAGACAAGGAAGGACCCAGTAATCCCACTTTTTGTTGTTTATCAAAAAAACAAAAACAAAACAAAACAAAATGCTACTTTGAGGGGCAGTATGCATCCATATGCTCATTGCAGCATTGTTTACAATGGCCAAGATGCAGAGGCAGCCCGGGTTTCCATCAATGGACGAATGGGTAAAGAGGAGGTGGAATACGTATATACATGCATATCGCTCAGCCGTGGAAGGGAGTAGGTTCTTGCCGTCTGTGGCAGCATGGATGGATCTGGAGGGCATTGTGCTCAGTGGAGTGTGTCAGACAGAGAAAGACAGATGCAATGTGATATCACTTATATGTGGAATCTAAAGAACAAAAACAAAACAAACTCATAGATACAGAGAGCATTTTGATGGTTGCCAGGTGGGACGGGGTTTTGCAGGGCTGGGTGGAAAGGGGAAGGGTTAAGAAGTACACATTGGTTGTTACAGAGTAGTCACGGGATGTAGGGTATAGCACAGGGAACATAGTAATACTCTAATAACTATGTATAGTGTTAGAAGGGTACTAGATTTATCAGGGTGATAGGTGGGAGGGAGGTGCTGCGGATGGGTGTAAAAGGTGAAGGGATTCAGAATACAAATTGGCAACTACAAAAGAGTCATGGGGATGCAAAAGAAAACATAGGGAATATAGTCAATGATATGGCAAGACCTGTAGTACCAGATGCGTAGTAGACTAATCAGGGGCATCACTTGTTAAGATTATATAAATATCTAACTACTATGCTGTACAACTGAAATTAATATAAAATAATATTGAATGTCAACTCTAATTGAAAAATTTTTTAAGGGAAAGAAGAATAAGAGGTTCAAATTCCAGATATAAAACTAGGGCTTGGGAATGTAACTCACAGCATAGGAAATATAGTCAGTAATATAGTGGCAACGTGGTACAGTGTCAGATGGTTGCTGGACTTACCATGGTGATTATTTATTTAAGTATGTAAATGTTGAATAACTATGTTGTCCACCTGAAACTAATATAATATTGTATGTCAGCTATATTATAATAAAAATCTTTTTTTTTTTAAAGGAGGATAAAAACATTGTAGGAAGCTCTTATTCTGAACTCTTACCAAAATAAAGTACCAGAAATTAAGGAGATTAGGTCAATTATATAGATAATGTAACGCTCCCTCCTTCGGCAGTGTTGCCCACAAAACAAGACATTTTGCATTTCTATATAGAAATGCATTACAAGAGCTAAAAAACTGATCATATTACTTTAGTCCCATAAGTAACATCTCTGTCCCCACCAAAACTGGCTATCGATTTTTGAAGAGTTGCCTCTCAGATGAATAAAGTTGTTCTGATATTTTCTAATCATCAGAGTCATCTTTGCCCTG
Organism: Craseonycteris thonglongyai; assembly: GCA_004027555.1. NCBI lineage: Eukaryota > Metazoa > Chordata > Mammalia > Chiroptera > Craseonycteridae > Craseonycteris > Craseonycteris thonglongyai. The sequence continues at coordinate 78,356 of PVKE010000607.1, read as the reverse complement.
GGGATTTCCATGACTTTTATCAATATCCCAGTGGAATGGTTTTCCATTGGGTTTGACTGGACCTGGATGCTATTATTTGGTGATATCCGGCAGGGCATCTTCTATGCGATGCTTCTCTCCTTCTGGATCATCTTCTGTGGCGAGCACATGATGGTAAGAGCCCCTCTTGGGGCGGGGGGGGGGGGGGGGGGGGGGGGGGGGGGGGGGGGGGGGGGGGGGGGGGGGGGGGGGAGGGAGACACTGCATTTTTGCGTGAGGCAGAATAAATTAGTGGTTCCAGGACTGAGATCTGGAGTCAGACCCTCAGTTCAAATTCCTCCTTCACCACGGACTAGTTGAATGGCCTTAGGCAAGTGAGTTGATTTCTCTGAACATCAGTTTCTTCATGTCCAAAATGGAGTTTACATATAGAGTTTTTGTGAGATTTAAATATGAGTAACATACTTAGCAGAAAGTAAACACATAACTATTAATGATTACCGTTATTTCTTGTCCTTTGGCCTGGGTTTCTTGTTCCTTGGCTTTTGCTCTTCCTGTCCCCAGGACCAAGGTGAGCCCAGTTATTTCCAGCTGGCAATGGATCCAGGTGGCCTGGTAACCCCTATTACCCTGAAATATAGACTGCCCTGGTCAGTGTGCAGAGGCACCAAATCATATTTCAAGAGGGATTGGAAGTACCATGGACAAAAATAAGAATGGTGCCGTCCTCACGTTATGCCTAAAGTGATATGCCAGCTGGCTCCCAGGCCCCATGTCCGGCACATGGACTTCATAGTTGAGTGGACTGTTTTTCAACTCCACTGTGGTTTGATCATTGCTCCTAAAGCCTTGTAACCCTTCCAGGAGAGCAGCGAGAGGAGAAAAGCCTTTTTCTACTGCTGGGGTTGACATAAAGGGTCCACCAGCAGTGGCACACGGCTTATGGGCCCTGAGGAGCAGGGACTGGGAGTGAAGGGGATGTGGGTATAGCAGGACAGCCTGCCAGAGAGGATTAGCCCTGAGCGTCAGGGTGGATCTTCCCACCTGTTCCCAGCCTAGGTGCTAAGCTATGTCTTTTGCCTTTCTCCATTTTTTCCCCGTAAAGACAGGGAAACATGTCTCGAGCTTGCTAACCAAAATCGCTGAATGAGTGATTTTGTGGACCTCTAGACTGCAAGGTCTTGGTGACCGGGCAGCATCCTATTGTTATTACCATAAGAGCCTTTAAGAATGGGCTGACAAAAGTGAGTTCCTCAGCAACAGAGATTTTGGTTTTATTCATTCTCCTATGCCTAGGGTCTACCATGATGCTTGCTTGATACACAGGCATTTGTCAGCAAGCACTGTTTGGATGAATGAATCACCTATAGAATCGCTTTGCTTTTCCCATGTTTATCTCATTTCTCAATCTGGCTTTCATCAGGATCAGCATGAGCGGAACCACATAGCAGGGTATTGGAAGCAAGTCGGACCCATTGCTGTTGGCGCTTTCTGCCTCTTCATATTTGACATGTGTGAGAGGTAAGCAGATGCCTGTGGGACTCTTTCCACTCCCAGCTCTTTAGTAGGAGTATTCGAAAGGGAGAAGGATGCTTGGAAGCCTGTGGAATAAAAGCACCGGGCATAGTCACATCCTTAGATAAGGACTGGAATTAAATAGAAGAAAAGGCCCTTTATGGATGCAAAATATTGGGGCTGATCATATTCTTCAAACTCCATTTCTCTTTAAGTCCTCTATGACTTCTGTTAACCTAAATACAGCTCCTCCCCCACCTGCTGAAAAGCTAAGAAAATGTGTAAAAAGGAAACTTGCCCATTGTCTGTGTATTAATTGTGTTTCATCTCATTTCTCTTTGTAGAGGAGTACAACTCACAAATCCCTTCTACAGTATCTGGACTACAGATGTTGGAACAGAGCTGGCTGTATCCTTCCTGGATGGGCCCAAGGTTTTATTTCTTCCCATAGCTGCCTAGTCCCCAAGATCATTTTCTAATGATGTTCTCCATATGTGCTCAGCCAGAGCTTTGATCTTTAGACCAAGAATGCCAGCACAATTAAGGCAATTAATGAGAGGAATTAAAGCTTGCTTTCAAGCCTGGGTGAGAGCAGGCAAAATAAGGATGCTGCAGCATGTCCCCAGGGCAAAGGGCTCAGCATTGCATTGTTATTGTGCCCTGTCTTGCTATTCTACACTTGTTTACTGTGGATTGAAGCATGACCGGCTTTTCCCTGGGACCAGTGAGATTCCTCTCTGGGCCCCTGTGAGAGCTTGTTTCTAAAGTTGTCTGTGGGAGACTTCTCACAGTGTGCTGGCGTACCGTGCTGCTCGTATTAATTCCTGAGACCAAGTGGAAATAAGGCTAAGGTGATTAGTTCCAAAGGTGTCTCCACATCTTCTGGCTGGTTGGCCTAAACTCTGTCTTACTCATCCTCCTGAAGCAGAAGTGACAGTCTTAGCTTATCCCTTTTAGGATGATGGATTTAAATATTTTATCTTCCTGAATAATATGTGAAATGCTTTGGGAGAAAAAGACTGTCCTCTGGAGAAGGAACAAGAGCTTAAGTTGTATTCTTTCTTGATGGATAATATCTTGTCACGTGCTAGTAAATATGCTTTGTCTAGCCTCAATGTTTATACTGACTTCTTAGGATCACAAGAACTTTGTGAGAAAACTCAGTAGCATCATTATCGTAAAGACGAGTGAGTTGAATCCCCCTCCCCCTTTCTCTCATCCCTCCACCAAAAATGTTAGCTGCACTACACATGGGGAATATTTATAATGTTAAGTCTACTCCAACCCTTTTGTTTTACTGATATAATGGAGGTCCTAAGAGGCAAGTAAAATTTCAAGTTCTGCAACAAAGAACTAAATTTCCTTCATTCTAAAGTATTGTTGATTTTAAGAAAGAAGGAGGGGATTCTGGGATGGTTCAGCGGGTTAAGCGCTTGCCTTGCAGCCCTGGGGTCCTAGGACCAAATCGTGGCCCCCCGCCCGTGCAGACCCATATGCTGAACTGGGGTGTTTCCCATGTGAAAAGCCCCCAGTTTGGTTCTTGCTGGGGCAAGCTTCATGTGTGGGAGGCCTCCGGTTCAGCCCCTGGCTCGAGGGGACCCCGGCCTGGTTCCTGCCTTAAGCGGCCCCCCACCGCCTATGTGGAAAGAAACTATGTGGAGAACTGATGATGTAGAACTATGGAAACTGTTCCGGGCCCTCCCCCTTCTCTGTGTCTTTCCCTGTCTGTGTGTGTGTCTCTGTCTCTCTGTCAAAACAATAAAATAAAGCTTTAAAAAAAAAAGAAAGAAGGAAAAACTTCATTGAAAATGTTATTTAATGGGGAAGCTGGGATGGCCCAGTGGGTTAAGTGCTCACTTTGCAGCCCCGGAGCCCGAGGATCAAATCCTGGGCCCGGCCCAGGCAGACCCATATGCTGAACTGGGGTGTGCCCCCAGTTCAGTTCTTGCCGGGGCCTATGCGGGAGGCTCCCAGCCCAGTTCCTGCCCTGTGCAGCCCTGTGCCCACCTGTGGAGTGAAACTATATGGAAATAGTGTTGTCAACTACGGAGACTGCTCTGGGCCCTCCTTCTCTCTCTCTCTCTCTCTCTCTCTCTCTCTCTCTCTCTCTCTCTCTCTCTCTCTCTCTCTCGTCAAAAAAACAATGAAAATAAATCTTTAAAAAAAAGAAAATGGTATTTAATGAAATATGCATGCTGAGTTTACACTTGTTAAAATATTTTTTAAAAAGCAGGTTAAGGTAGAGTTGTAGCAGAAAAAAGTTGGAGTCAGGTTTCCCGTCTCGCAGGCCAGCTCACACTATGCCAAGCCGTGGTGGTTCTCAGATTGAGCTTCAAAGATGTGTCAAAGTTGCCCTGATTGCTACCGCCCTAGCCTGCCACCTTGGCCAGGTGTCCTGCCGCTCCCTGTTCCATGAAACAAGACTTTTCCTGTGGTAGACAGAAGATTGGAGACAGAACTTTATGCCTGCTTTTACTTCCAGACCTGCGTCCCGTGGCCTGCGTCCTTTGGCAGCTGCTACTACTGTGCCCCACCCTTAATCCACCGCCTCCCGATTCCAGCCCACCTCAGTCTCACGAAAATCCAGGGACTAGCCTGGTGGTTCCCAATGGTTTGGACTGGATTCCTAGCCCTTGGAAAAATCTGATTCCGTGTGTCTGCAGTGAGAGACCTGGGCACCTACCTCTATTTTAACTCCTCCGGTGATTTTAGTGCAGCTTTTCACCTGAGCAGTGTTTTGCCACCAGTATCCAGTATTTTCGTGCTTTTCAAATTTATTCTGCACATGAATCTCCTGAGGACCTTGTTGAAAAGTAGATTCTGATTTAGTAGGTCTAGGGTGGGCCCTAGAGTCTGTATCTTTAACAAGCAAAGCTTCATTTCTCTTCTTGTTTGGCTTAGTGAGCAATTTGGAATGTTCCTCTCTGGGGTACTTTTGTGTCACAAAAAGCTCTGTCACTAAGAAGACAACACACAAGCCTCTATCACTGGCCTCAGAATGCCAGGTGCTAGCATTTTCTTTAGCACCTTTGGAGACAAGGGGTGTTCAGAGCTGGGGAGGAGTGCTCATGTCCTCTGCTGGCTGCCTTTTCCTTCACTGGACACTGTCAGATGGCCTTCATCATCGTGGCTGGGATCTGCCTCTGCCTCTACTTCCTGTTCCTGTGCTTCATGGTATTCCAGGTGTTTCGGAACATCAGTGGGAAGCAGTCTAGCCTGCCAGCCATGAGCAAAGTCCGGCGGCTGCACTACGAGGTGAGCAAGGACACACACACACACACCTCTCTATACCTGGAGATTGGAAGCATTTATTTCAAATATACATTGAGAGATTCACATGTAGTATAGGGTGTCTGGACAAAATAAGAAGCTAACTCCGACTCTGAGAAGCAGCTAGCTAGTCTATCTAAATCTTGGAATTTTCTGTGGTATAAATGTCTTTCTATCCCCAGTGAGGAGCGAACTTGTCTAACTGGTTCTTCCGCTTTGGGATGGAATGTAGGTGCATACTCAATGGGAGATTTGCGTATAGTAGAATGAGAATTTGGCTTGGGGTGAGGTATTAGTTAAGGTTCCCTTGCTGAGAACGAGCCTTAAGACTGGAGTTCAGCCCAGGTGATCTGATTTCCAGGCTCCAAGAGGCCACATTTCCCCTGGAATAGCCAGCAGGTGCTCAGATAGAGTTCAGTAATCTCTGTTTATAGATTATGTGTCTCAGTCAAGTAAAACTAATCTTCCAATCTCTAATGTAGGCAATACATTCTTAATTTCTCAAGGATCCTTTGAGCTCATGTTGAAGTGGCTGTCCTTAGAGACAAGGGCCTACGTCCTCTGAAAAAAGAAACAGAAACTGCAGAACCACAGGCTTTCTATGTGCAGTGCATCTGCCAATAAGAGCCCCTGAATAAGAGGTGTCCCTCCTCAAACCCAGGGTCCCTTCCACCCTGCTCACAGGCAACACTGGGGACTTGCTGAAGCTTTGCCTGTCTCTAGAGTTGGAGTGACATGAGAAAATTCAACCAAATCCACTTCATTTTTGATTAATATGCACATTTCTTCTTGTTCACTGGAGCAGAATTTTATTACAACGGCAGAAAACTTGGATTTGTTAACTTTAAACCCTTGCAGAGAAGCATAACTGGCTTAGCAGGGAAATTAGCAGCCTCATGACGTGCTGTGAATATCATTTCCCAGGCTGTGCTATCACCGTCTCCTGAGAGATAAGAACACAGGAAACATTTGGGCCAATACATTTTCCAGCCACATTCACCTCTGTAGGAGAAATGTCACTATGTGAAATTCTTTTACCATCACTCGTAGGGTTTGCTTTTATACGTTTGTGTTTAAATTCAACTTTTATAGATTTATATACTGAGAAAAGGATCGCTGGTAGCTGGTAGAATGTTAAACTACTCTTTCTGTCTTTCCTAATAGGGGCTAATTTTCAGATTCAAGTTCCTCATGCTTATCACTTTGGCCTGTGCTGCCATGACTGTCATCTTCTTCATCGTTAGCCAGGTAAGCAGACCCTGAGAGGTCAGGGTGAGAATGACCCTAGAGAGGCCCCTCTGCTCCGCACAGAAAATTCTCTAGAGCTACTGAGAAAGGACCTGGGAAGTGGTCATTCTGGACAGCTGATTAAGCCCTGTTCTCTTAGGCTGCTCCAATCCGGGGCTTGTTACTATCTGGCTAGAGGTGGACTGAATTTTCCCATTCAGTACAGCCTCATAGGAGGAAAATGTTGCTAAATAAATTAAAAGCCTACAGCCGGACTGAAGGGTGCTTGTTTCCTCTACTTAAGAGAAGAAACGTTTCAAGCCCTATAGCAGAGTACCAACAAGCAAGTATTATTTTGATTTGATCCTTATCTAGCATTAACATAGATCCTCTTATGGTCCATCAGCCATTCTTTGTAGTAATTATATTGCCACTTAAACGTGAAATGAAATTCAAAATCCCCTTAAAAAAATCTTAACTTTCTGCTGGTTATTTCTCAAACTGAACACTTTATTGTACTTGAAAATCTCAATAATGCTAATTTTAAAATATTGGTGACTTCTTTTGGAAAGTGGAAAGTACTGTTTAAATCTATTGTATGACATACCTATGTTATTCATTTCAGTTTCTCAGAAATCCTGTGGGGAAATCAGATAGGAATTGTTACCCCAATTTGCTAGAATTTGAACTCTAGTGGCCTCACAGAGATTTCTCACTTACGCCGTTTTCCAGCTGGGATTGTGGATGGACGGCTCCGCCGTCCTATGGTTCCCTTTCTTATCGGTAACATGGGCATAACCATAGTACTGCCTGCAGAAGATGGCTGTAAGGAGCACATGAAATAATGCTTGAAGAAAGCTTTGTGTTGTGCCTGGCAGGTGATGAGCAGGAGTAGCTGTGCCCTTATGAGTGCCAGGAAGGGCAGATGTGCCCCAAAACATACAGTAAATCGGGACCAGAATTCAGTCCTTTTGACTTTTTGCCAACTGCTCTGTCATCCCTGTATTTGACCAAAACTGGGAATATCAGTAGTGCAGATAGAGCCCGAGGACAAGACTTTTCCATTCTGCTATTAGGTTTCCTTCTAATACAGAGGCTGCTAAGCTTCTCAGTGCCCTGGACCCCTTGGACAACCTGGTGAAGGCTATGGGCCTCTTTGAATGTTTTTAAATGAGCAGAATAAAAAACTTTGGACTTTAAATGGAATCCGATATACTCGTAGATAGATGATAGATGATGATGATAGATGATAGATTGATACATGATAGATGATAGTTAGATGATAGATGATAGATTGATATATGATTAGATAGATAGATAATAGATATAAATAGATATGTACTTGTAATTACATAATGCAAATATATAACTATAATTGATTTTAAAAATCATGATTTCTATTGGTAACAAAATTATAGATAATGTTAATATTATGGGGATTTGTTTTCTGTATTCATAACTGAAAGGAGCAATAACTTTCAGTTAGAGACTGGGGAAAATAAAAGTATAATTATTTCCAATTCTAGTCCACAGACCCCTTGAATTCTATCCAAGGACACCCAAGGGTGCCTCTGACCCAATCTAGGAGTCCCTGGAGTCCTGCTGGATGTGCCCACTGGGCAGTGTTAGTGTTGCTGTTGAAGGCTAAAGTGAATGTGGAAAGAAAGAAAACAAATATACATATATGTCTTCATAAGTTCTGTTGACCACATGTGCTTTGACCTACAACAGTGCTGTGTTTGTATCCGACTATTTGTTTAGAAAACCTTGGAAACATCATTCTCCACTCCAAATGCAGTAAAAATATTTTAAATTCTGAATGAGTTTTTTATTTAACCAGCTGAGGCTCCAACAAGGGTGTCTGAGGCTTGATTTATCCCTTGGCTGATTCCTTCTTGTGACCAAAAATGCTTTCCAGCCCTCCAGTCCCTTGGTAATGTGCTATGAGACTTCCTACAGCACACAGCTTAGAGAGACAGAACCTCAAGGAAGTTGGGCTGAGTGATAAAAAACAGTACCCACAATATGTTCCCAGGAAGGCCACTTTCCGCCCTAACACATGTGCTGCCACTTTAGCCAGACGAAGTCATTCTCCCACAGCCTCATCCCGCTGACTCTCTTATCTCTTTAGAGTCCCTTGCTCTTGAAATCAAGAAGGGACATTTAGCTGTAATTTAACCCATTTTCCATTTAGAAAAAAAAGTGTAGCTCGATGCTACCTTCATTTAATTTTATATAAACATGCTCTTTGAGGCTAAAGCAAATCTGACTGGTTTTCAATGTGAAAATAAAATATAAAAACTGTTCTTTTGATTTATTTCTAAACACAACTTGTCTCTAATCCTAATGTAATGGAGATGTATGTGATGATCAGTTTTTAATGACTTTTTTTTCATGTGGCAAACTTTGGGAATAAGATTAGGATTAGGCTGATCAGATGTACCATTTTAAATGGAACAGAAAACAATGATACTGTCCCATTTCAAATGGTACGACACCTACTGATAGCTTGAATGTAGCCCACGGAGATTAGACAGACCATACGTACCTTTCGAAACAGGGCAGTGCCGTGATCTTCTGCCCCACATAAAATGGTACATCTGGTCAGCCTCGCCATGTACCATTTTAAATGGAACAGAAAACAATGATACTGTCCCATTTCAAATGGTACGACACCTACTGATAGCTTGAATGTAGCCCACGGAGATTAGACAGACCATACGTACCTTTCGAAACAGGGCAGTGCCGTGATCTTCTGCCCCACATAAAATGGTACATCTGGTCAGCCTCGTTAGGACTGCGATCCATTAATTATGTCAGGGTAAATGTTGCAGCCTCAAGTGTCACCAGCAAGTATTCTTGGGGCAAACAGGAACTGGATTAAGGAGGTTATTTGTTGTCTGATTTTAACCTTGTATATGTTTAATTAGTATACATTTTTAAAGCAAAGGTGGTAAGTTTTCCAAGGAGCAGAGTTTGCAGCTTTTCTTTGGAGAAAGAGATTCATATTCCATTGTCCCAGTATTTTCTAATACGGCTCCAGCCTGTGGCTGGCTTTTTATATCTGCTGCGACAGTCAGCCTGGAGTGGATTTCAACTCCAAACGGGCAGCAATGAGGTCTTTTGGATTCCATTAGCTCCTCACATTCCTCCTGCTGGGTTGGTTTTTTTTTTTAAGATTTATTTATAGATATCTAAGACATTTTCAGGCATAACTCTCAGTGTCCGAAGTACTGTATTAATATAGTCATCAGAGGATTTATTTTTTAATGTCATTTTGGAATGTCTCAGCAATGAGCTCACCTGAAAGAAAACCTATTGGGTAACTTTTTGAAATAGATCCCAGCCTTAGGTAAAAGAAATGTATTAAAACTCCCATTATACTCTCAGGCTTGCTGGGAGAGCTTACATTTAAGCTCCATGAAATATAATGCGAGGGGATCTCGCCAGGATATTGAAGCTCTGAGGCCAGGAATGAAAGGCTGCTGGGAATGCAGTGACCTTGAGGCTTTGTAGCTGGGTACCGAGGTGCAGTCTTTTAGAGCCTGCCATTTTAATGGCCTCTGTCCTAGCAACCAAGAGATGACACATCACAGTCTGGTATTTCAGCCCCTTTCCTCTGGAAAAGAAAGAGGCATCCCATTTAGAGGTGACAAGCTGTAGGGAACAGAAGAGCCATGCAGGGGAGAAGGTCACCAACCTTCTCTAAGGGGACCCCCAGGTGCCTGACATTTAGGTCAAGCCACAAGCAGCAAACTCCCAGAGAGCGAGCGAGCGTGCGTGCGTGCGTGCGTGCGTGCGTGCGTGCGTGTGTGTGTATGTGATCACTTCATTATATTACAGAGGAGGAAATGTTTCCAGTAAGAGCCTATGTTGTTAAGTGGAATGTTGGCTGTCAAGACTACTGGGTGTAAAGGGATTTGACCTCCACTTGGCTCCAGGTGTATAACTGGGTGTTTTCCCACAAAAGTAAATTGCACAAATGTTAAACCAGGAAAAACAGGAACTTTTAGAAATAAGATGCAGAAGGGAGATGATTTTTTTTTTTTCTTTTTCTTTTGGTTGGGGCTACCTGATTTTTCTCTCTGACAGTGAAAACGAAGTGAGTGTCCCCTCTCTGCTTTGACATTAATGAGATTTTGGATTTACCAACCCTGCTTCTGTTGAGGCTGTTTACTGTGTGGGACATATTGGTTGGGAATGTGCTCAGAGCCCAGGATGGCTCAGGCATGAATAATTGAAAGAGAAGAGGGGGAAACACAATCAAGTCCCCAAACAGCAGAGTGACACTGTATGTAGTTTATTTATGCAAATTCAACTCTGCCCTTAGCAGAAAATAATACGTTTAAAGGTTACAAATTAAGTAGTATGTGTAATTCTGCAACTCTGTTCTGAGCAGTAGCCATGTGACTCAAAGCAAACATGAGAAGGGGACATGCAATTCTATGTCCTCAGTCAGTCTCAGCTGCTGTGTGTCTCTCAGAGTACCAGTGTCTCATGTCAGTGGTTCTATGTAAAATTGTGTTTTGCATATATACAGTTTATTATATACCCTACTTTATTAGGTCTAGGATTATAGCACATACAAATTACATGTTTCAATGAATAAACCTGTGATACATATACTATACCAAGAATATGCATTATGGTCAATTGAGTGAATTTTCAAAAGAAATTTGGCCTTACAGAGTTGTCTCATGCGTTAACTTAAGAGACAACCCCTGTTTAATTCCTCCTCTTCTGTTGTGTAAATGGTTAAATACACCTTCTTTTGGAGTCAGAACCATGACTTTCTGGTTGAACAGTGTTGGGTAAGACACCTGCCTCTCGGTGTCACAGTTTACTCATGTGATGAGTGGAAATATTACCTCTCTCATAAAGTTGTTATTAAGACTAAATATCTTCATGTAAAATTCCTAGTGTAGTGCCTGACAAACCATTGGCATTGAACACATGTTAACTTATTATCCTTGTTATTATTTTTAAAAACCTTAGCTTTGCTAATGTCTGTCTTAAGTACTTATTTTAAGTGATATTAGAGAATACAATAGACAGCAATATTTAAATGAAATAACACTTACTACCCACTGAGTTCTTACTTTCAAGTGCAATTATTATGATTTGCTATGGGCTGCAATAATTTTTCTTTTCAATCAGATATTTCCTAAGATTGATTGTGTCTATCCCCCTTTTTACTTCCATGTATTTGCACTGGCCTTTCTACATATCCCTATACTCTTGCCCATATTCATTCAACAGACATCTGTCAGTTGAGTACTATTGTGTACCAAGCATTCAAGTGGGTGTTTCCTTGGACCAGTCACACCAATCCCAGAAAGAATCAATTTCAGCAAAATTGTCAATGCTGAGTATTCCTAGCTTATGTCACAAGAAGTAGGGTCTCTTACAGGCCCACTGTCTTAACAGAGTAGAGAGAAATAAGAACTGTCTTACTCCACATTACCTACACTTCATCGTGCTTAGCCTCTCTTCCTTAGTCACATCAGAAGAATTCTCTGTGTAATGACAGCAGGTTCGTATATTTCCAGGAACCATCTTAAGGCGTCCTCTCCCCTTCCATTAAATGCATTAAAAACTCATCTTAAGTATGTTCTTTTATAAAGTTAGAATATTCTGTACTTAAAAGTAAGAAGAATGACATTTAGAAACATTTCTAAGAAAAGTCCTAAGTAGTGTGAATGCTGGTGCATTGTTCTAAAATTAGTAATGACTATGAAATCCTTTTGCCAAAAACATCCCTGAGCATGTCATATCAAGCAAATTATTTTCCAAAATAAATAAGAATTCACAATGGTGGTTTGTTTATGAATCACAGAAATGAAAAATTCCATAATCAGTTAGCCTGGTGAACTGACACTACAGGTCTTTTCGAAGAAAATACTTGTTCTTACAGCTTTATTATCCCTGGGGCCCCAGTGGATCCTGGGTTTAAAGAGGGTATAGACACATAACCTTGTAAAGGAGATGAAATAAACCTATTTGTTAGTTATTTGTATTTAGATATAGCTTGCCACCTTACATTTAGCTCCTAGAAGAAGGGGACCCTCAGGATGATTTATATAATTCAGAATCCCTAAAATTATCACAGGAGCAATTGTCCAGCCTTTTATTGTACATTCCCATTGAATATTTCCTATAGCATGCAGAAGTGATCAAAATCATTTCATTGATCTCAGAATTGGCACAAATTATTAGTCATGCAGCTCAACTGTTTTTGTTGACAGTTCCTAGAGTAATCCATATATCATCAGATAGCCTTTAAGACAATTACCAAGTCATTAACAGACAAAAGCAGCCTCAGAGCATTCTTGCAGAAATGTAGAGCACATGAACGCTTCTTAATTGCCTTTGTGGGTAACTTACATAGAGTGACATGATATAAATAACATTTATTGAGTGCTTACTGCATGCTAGGAAACTTCTAAAAGTTGTTTTACTTAATTCTCCTCAATCCTTGCAAGTTTTTATTTTGCACTTAAAGAAACTGAAGTTCAGTATCCTACTCTTACTTCTGTTATGCTAAACAGATAATGCGTGGTGGAGTCTGGATTTGAATCCAGGTCTCTGACTTCAAGCCTGTATCTTTCTGCTACCCCACGCTGCCCCACAACGGAAAACTCCTCACTCCAAGGATTCATTTGTTCATTGAATCAGCCTGTCTTGATTGAGCCCCTGGGGTGCATCAGGCACTGCAGACTTGGCTGTAAACGAACCATAGCTGGTCTCTGCCTGCAGGGAGTTCACAGCTAGCTAGGAAGACAGATAGGCGAGGAGGAATTATATTTGTGCATATGCATTAGACTCAAACAGTGTTTCTTTAAATTAGGGATAATGATGCACTGCTATTTTAGGAAGAGACACTCCCCAGGTGACTGTGATGTGCAGCCAAGATGAGAAGCAGACTTTATGCCTGACACATATAGGGAGCCCTTAATTAACTTGTTCACACTAGTATGATTCAGATTTCAAAATGGAGTCTTATGTAGCCCTTTACTTTTCCCATATGAAGAAGAAACTTGGCTTTTGTGGTGCTTGTTCCTATGTTGGTGTTCTGTTTCTTCTTGACGCCAATTCAATGTCATTTTTCCATAGGTGACTGAAGGCCATTGGAAGTGGGGCGGTGTCACAGTCCAAGTGAACAGTGCCTTTTTCACAGGCATCTATGGGATGTGGAACCTGTATGTCTTTGCTTTGATGTTCTTGTATGCACCATCGCATAAGAACTATGGGGATGACCAGTCCAATGGTGAGTTTCAGTTTCTTTAGCACAGCATTATTTAGAAGTAGGCTTCTATCGCTATAAGATAAACAGCAAAGGCTCTGGGTTTCCCAGTCAAACTTTCCCTCCAAGTGTAAATGAGCACCCCTAGGGATTCTAGAGCCATAAGACAAAAAGCCAGCAAAAGGCAGATTTGTTTTTTCAGTCACTGGTTTGTTTGTTTGTTTTTTAATCTTTAAAATACATTGGGAATATTACATTCTGGTCTAAAGCAGGATCCAGTTTTAATACAAAAATTAAATTTGCTTTCCTCCATTTTTTGGAGCAAACTTGACCACTGAAAGTATATTGCATTCCTGGTTTGAGAAGCGTGATCCTGCAATGTCAGGTGGAATGGGACTGGGCCCTAAGACTTGAACATGGAGCTGGCTTCATTTTTCTCCTGCTCATTTTTTTCACAAGGCAGCTGACATGTGTTCAAAACAATAACACTTCTCCTGTCCTCAGAGGCTTCCTCTCCTTGAGCGCTGCTGATGTGTGCTGTCTTAGTGTTGATGCTGCAAGGAGTCTTAGAGCACTTAGTCTGGTCATTTTATAGATGAGGAAACTGAGACCTGGAGAAGGGAAGGGCTAGCCTGTGGGTTCTCTCCCAGCCATGGCCGAGAGGAATCACTATCACTGCCTAGACCAGGGCTGTGAAGGCCTGCCTGCCCTCATGGCACCAGGGATTGGCTGGGCTCATAGACAGTGCTCAGCAAATGTGTGCTGAATGGATGAATTCATATCCTGCCTCCAGTCCGGTCTGATAAAAGCCTGCCCCTCTTTGGGGCCCCTTCAGAACACTTCCTCCTTCTTGAAACCTTTTCCTGATCAACCCAGCTGGAGTTCAACAAATTACATTTAGTAGAGTATTATTGCCACGGGACGTTGATAGATTTTAGCTGTTAAATAAAGTTGAGAATCACTGGATTTTTCTTCAGCATGAGTGAGGTTTTTACTATAAGATATTCATGTGTACTGTAAGTCTTGTAGAATGGGTGGGGATACCAGCATTTCCCCCAAATCTTTAAATCGTTTGGCCCTGCAACCCATTTTCTAGGCAGTGTGTGTTTTAGAACTGGTGTTCTAAGGAACAGGCCTAGGGACCATGATTATACTTTTCACATGACATCACCGTGTAGACGTGGGTGAGTATGCTTGTCCCTTCTCTCTCCTGCTGGAATGTTGACTCCTTAAGGGCAAGGAACAATTCTCAAGGGTGCTTTGAAAATGTTGAGTGAATTACTGCTTTAGAAATAAGAGTCCTAGATTAGCTTTCCTATATCACAGGTGAATGACCTCGGTGGGGCGGGGCACTAAAATAAAGAGGGTGATAGCATGAGAGGTGGAGCAGGGGAAGGAGGGCATCTGTGCAAGGGTCACCATCTTTTTCCGGTGCTACACCTGCCACATATGTGCAAGAGCATCCTAGACATCAGGCCTCTCTTCCTTCCTACTACTTGACTCTTTGTCACACTCGCTGTCCTGTCCATCTCTGCCCATGGATCCTGGTAAAAAAAATTATGCTGGCTGAGCTGCCCACCTGCCCACCCCTTGGTTTGATTGACTTCCTTTCTAGAGCACTTGTGACGAGGCAGCCTTCATTATCCACTGCCTCCTTGCCCCCGCCAGCAGCGTTTCACTGTGTGCACGCTGCCTAACAGCGGACCTCCACGCCAGTGGGGAGGCGCTCCGCGCTTGGGAACAGGGATCTTGATTCCATTTTATGGCCATCTGTTGGGCTTTGACAGAAACCACGATCACTTGTCCTTGACTTGAGAGAATTGGGAACCCAAAAAGATGGACTTCCTGTCTTTTTGGGAACTATGCCATAAAGCAACAGCGAGAACTCCTGGGATGCTGGAATGATCATGTTCCTGGGTAACAGTTACTGAGTACTGCTCTGTGCTGCAGTGCTTCATGTACATAAACCGTTCTGGTCGCTTTTGCTATGTGACTACTAGAAAACGGCTTAACCCCTCCGTGCACTATCTCCAACTGTGAGTGATCCCTTAAAGTCTTTTGGAATTATGAAGTTCTGACTCTCTTCCTGTTAGCAAGGAAGGGACAGAGATGCAGTGGCAGCCCGAGGGATGACTCTGTCACAGGGGAGGGGTTCCCAGACCCCGGTGAGAATTTACCCTGCTCCAGCACTTTCAGGCACATGGGAGGCCAGAGCGGTGGCCAGCCCTGAGAGGCAGGAGGGCTGCTGGCCACCCTGTGGGGCCCGAGGTCTTAGCTCCTGCTAAGACTTCCTGCCCGGTACACCAGCCGCCCTCCTGGGCTGGAAACGCTGCCACTGAGAACAGCGATCAGTTCCTCATCAGACTTGTTTTTTCTCAAGACAGCTTGAACTGCAATTCACAGAAAACTCAAAAGCTAGTTCTCAACAGGAGGTTACCTCCCTCAAATCTTTTGCTAAGTGGTGCTTGGAAGTGTTCAGGTTGGTTTGGGTTGTCGCAGTGACTGGTACATGCCACCGGCATTGACGAATGGCCGAAGTCTAGGGATGCTGCGTGTCCTGCAACGAGCAAAAACCATTCTTGATCGTAAAGAACTGTCCTGTCAAGACGCCAGCAGGGCCCCATTTGAAAAATGTTTTTCCAGCAGTTTAGTGGGCAGACTCTTTTGGGACCCTGTTCTGATCACAAACACAAGAGTCACACGACTGAGCAGTCCTGCGATGGTGACGTGAGCAGCACTGACTTCACGGCCACCCCGGCAGCTGGCTGAGCCCGTGTCCCGTGTGGCACTGTGACCTGGAGCATTTGGAAGCGGGCTCGCCCAGGTGGGCTTCTCTGATCCGTTTTCCTCTGGGCGCCCTTTCACTTTCCATCCCTTCGTCTGCTGCCCGACCACACATTTCCTAGGCATTATGGCCCGTTTGCCAAGATTTCTGAAGCTCCTTGGAAAGCCAGTTGGGACTATTACTTGGATACCTAGAAAAATGCCCTCTCAGGAGGCTACCCTGTGTTCTCAAATTCTCTGCATCGCTGTTTGGATTTCTTCTCCCCCGTTCTTTTAATGCTCTTTTGCCTTTTTCGTGGAAAGTTTTTCTTTTTAAATTGGCGTGGACTCCTCCCTCCGCCCCTGGCTGTTAAGGACCAGAGCTGAGAACTCAGGCCCCTTGCTATGGAGAATGAAGCCCCGGTGTGTGCTGCTCCTGGCCTTGGGGTCCTGGCTGCACCTCTGGAAAAAGCTCACATCCAGGAACTCAGCGTGTAGTTTCTGGCGCTGCAGAGGCCACAGGGAGAGAGAAACACTGAGCCGTGTTGTATTGTTTGGGATGTGGAGAGAGATGCTCAGAAGTGTCAGGAGGGAGAGGTAGGAAGGGAGTGGAGGCCAAGCCTAGACTGCTGCTTCTCCCTTTGGGTCAAAGAACAGAGAGAGAGAAGCAAAGCAGATGGCAGATTCCAGAAAGAGCCTGTTTCCAAAGAAGCGTTTCTCGGATATTTCTGTTTCTCTTTCATCGTGCGGGTCAGGAAGTGGCCCGTAGAAATGGACCTCTGAGCAGCTCAGTAGTTCGCACGGTGCTGGTGTGGAAGAAGGGATGACGGGAAGCCCAAAGCAGTGGCCTGATCTGCGAGATGGCAGTTCCGTGGCTGCCCCCGGAAGCAGGGGACATGACGAGACCACTCCGGCCCTGTTTTCCTATTTCCAGGAGCTGATTAGCGCCGCAAGGCTGTGGAGCTCTGGCTTCCTTCCTGCTGGTTGATTTACCATAGCTGCCGTGATGATGTGAACACAGTCGCACAAATCATTATAGATGTGTATGTGTGTGTTTATATAGAATCATTTTATGTGCATATGTGTCTATACGTGTAAACAAACATCATTTTTTACTTTAGCACCAGTATTTTAGACCTCTTTCTTTCCAGGGCCATTTACATTTTCTGCTCTGCTCTTTTCATTAAACTTATTCTTTTGACCTGTTTCCATAACCAGTTTGTGAACCATGCTGGATGAGTTCCTGGGTAGAAACGAATTGCAGCACGCCGATTTTAACCCATCATATGACACCGAGGCCCAGTGCACACAACAAACTGTCCAAACACCCTGTCACCAATACCTGTGGGCAAAAAACGTTGGAGCTGCTTATGAAATCAGACCATTCTTGATCATAGCCTTCATTTTTGTGTTCTTTTGTCTATAGAGTTATTGTCAGAGGTTTTAGGAAAAAGCAAGGAACGGAATTCCTGACTCAATCATTATGGCAAAGAAAACAGGAGATGCTCTAATTGCCAACTGGTTCCGTTCTATTTCTAGTCACACTAAATGTCTCCCGTCTGACACTCGTTCTGCTGGAAGCCACGGCAGCCACGCCAGGCCCCATGTCTGAGCAGCGAGCTACCACACAGTGCCGGCTTGACTTTTGGAGGCTTCTAAGGGCTCCTGCTGCTTGTTGCACAGGGAAGGTGACTTTGGCCTTTGTTGCCTCCTCAGTGTTTGGCTTGAGTCATAAGGCTTTAACAGTGGCTGCTTTTCCTGAGGTCCTTCCCCTGGTGGCGTGTTAGGTGACTCACCCATGGCTTGTCGGGCTTCTCGACGTCTGTGAGCCGTGATGAAATGGGTCTTCCCACCAGGGCTGGCCTCACAGTGTGAAGTGGAGCGCAGTAGCCTGCTCCCATTCCTTCCTGAAGATGGGAAACGGGAGGCAGGCCACGGCTAGCCTCGCACCTCCTCATCTGTGACTTTAGTGGCACTTTCTGCTCCTGCCTCTCCCAGAGCTGCTGTCCCACTCATGACCTGATCTTACCTGGCCCAGGCAAAGAAAATCGTACATACTGAGAATTGGACTCACTGCCACCCTACTGGGATAGAAGGCACCTCAGTCACGGTGTTGAGAGGATCTTTCTGTTTCCTAAAGGGATTAGCTTGGTAGGGTTACTCTAATAAATACCACAGAATGGATGACTTACACAACAGAAATTTATTTGTCACAATTCTGGCGGCCAGAATTTTAGTCTAAGATTAAGGTGGTAGCAGGACTGGTATTTTCTGAGGCTTCAGTCCTTGGGTGGCAGGTGGCTGTGTTCTCCCTGTGTCTTTCCACGGTCTTGCCTCCGTGTGTCTGCATCCTAATCTCCTCTTTTTACAAAGGCACTGCTCACACTAGATTAGGGCCCTCACAGTACCTCAGAAAGACCCTATCTCCAAATACAATCACATTCTTCCCATATTGGGAAGTAGGACTTAAATAAGGGATGAGGGTGAGGGGTGCAACTCAGCCCTCAACACTGAGGTTTCACTAAAAACTTCTAGGCTTTATTGTGTCCCCCTCTGTGTAGTTGCCCAGCATGGATGTCTGGAGGTGGTGTGGAGGTAGCTCACCCCAAGCCTGGTATAAACCACCTTGATGGTTGAAAGGGACTGAGAAGATGGCTAGAGCCAGGATTCCGGAACCCTGCCCACCAAGGCCACTTCACCCCATTCCCTAGAAGGGACAATAAAAGCTGAATCATCCCTAGGCATACCTGGTTTCTAGCTGAGGGTGTGTCCCTGAAGCAGGGAGGAGCTAGAAGGGCTTGTATCAGACAAGTCTTGGTGTGTATTTTAATGAGCACTTACTATGACTGATACTGTGCTGAGTCTTTACCTTCTTTAGAAAAGAAAAAAAAGAACTTTAAAGCCTAACATCTAGCATTTTATCAAAATCCAAAATGTAGGAAGGATGTAATTTTAACGACAACACAGTCATTTTCATGGAAATAATTTAGTTTGACACATATTTCACTCTCCTTGATTTTCTCATTGTGCTATGAACTGGGGGCCATGTTACAGAAAATTAATATTTGAGCTTAGCTTGGAAGGTGAATAGGAAGGAGGTCAGTGTGGGGCTAGAAAAAATTTCACAGAAAACTGTGATGTCAAGAACGTTATGAAGGGGATGCTAGAATGGCTCAGTGGGTTGAGCACTCGCTTTGCAGCCCCGTGGTCTGGTGATCACAAGTCCCGGCCCCAGCCTGTGTGGACCCATATGCTGAACTGGGGTGTGCTTCCCATGTGGGAGGCCCCCTTGCCGGGTTCCCACACTGTGTAGAATGAAACTATTTCAAAAACTGATGACGTACAACTCTGGAGACTGCTCTGGGCCCTCCCCTTCTCTCTCTCTCTCTCTCTCCCCCTCTCTCTCTCTCTCTCTCTCTCTCTCTCTCTCTCTATCTGTCTTTCTCTGTTAAAACAATAAAATAAATCTTGGAGGAAAGAAGGAAGGAACAGAAGGAAGGAAGGAAAGAAGGAAAGAAGGGAAGGAAGGAGGGAGGGAGGGAGGGAGAGAAGAAAGGAAATAAAGGAAAAGAAATAGTCTCAGACCAAGTGACTGGAGTGATGCCTATTAAAAATATATATTATGAAGAACATATGGTTTGGAATCCTTGTTCCACTATATACTGTGTGTGGCCTTGAGAAACAGATATGAACTCATGGTGTCATGGTGTGGGACCTGTCTGTCTTCCGTCTCTGGGCAATGGGGTATTCCTAAAGTAGGTAGCCTTTATTAATATTAGGAGACCACTGGTCTCTCCTAGATTCTGTGGAAAAGTCTTGGAATTATCTTAGAGATTTTCCTCCTTTTTATGAAAGTAATCTCATATCCACAAATGATTATCATTAAAATGCTATGAGTCTTTAGAAGCTGTCTTGCCATTGTGTCATGGTAGTGCAGTTCATGTCCCTTTGTGGGTACCTGTATGCACTCCAGGCAGTGAGAATCAAACCACAGCTGTGTCCCTGTGACCATTATACCATAAATATGGATCCAGTGATAGTCCTTTGAGATTAAGTCCAATGCCAGAGATTGGTTTCATTTCACAATGGTTAGAAAGAAACAAGCCTTCATCTTTTTTTTTTTCTTTTTTTTTTTTAATTGTTTGAGAGAAGGTGAGAGAGAGAAAGAAAGAACCAGAGACAGAGACAGAGAAGGGGGAGGGCCCAGAGCAGTCTCAGTTGTACATCAGTAGTGACATGGTTCATTCCACACGGGTGGATGTGGGGCTGCGTCGGATGGGAACCTTCCCTGGGTCTCCCACATGGGAGGTGACAACCTTCACCACCATCTCGGTGGTTACCAGTTGCGCAGCACTTCAGTATATGGGCTTGCGTGGGTGAGGGCCGGGAATTGAACCCCAGACCTTACAGCTGAGAAGCAAGCACTCAACCACTGAGCTATCCCAGCATCCCTCAAGCTTTCATCTTATTGTTCATTAGCTGAGAGGAATTGATGTTATAGCAAGAGAAACTTATTACAAACTAGGGGAATTTTTCCTTTTTCTTCCTTATTATTATTTTTTTTATTCTTCCCCTCCCCTTTAAATAGGAAATATATTATATTTTGGAAGTTTGTTGTTGTAGTCTTGGAGGGGAAGAAACTTTGAGAACTGCACATGGAGAAAGACCTTGGCAAGAGTAGGCATGGATAGAACATGGAAACAATGGAGGGATTGCCAGCCCTGCCACGCTACTGCCATATTCCCCCATCCATTCCCAAAGGGGGAAAAGCTGGCCTTAAGGTACAGTAGAACCAGACCTGAGCCATAGAATTTACCAGCCTTAGTCCCATCGAGCCGGGTCCTCATCCCAGCTCTGCCAGGAGCAAGTGGCCTCATATTACAGAAATAAGTTGCCCATCTGAGCCTCAGTGTCGTCACATCTTAGAGGGAAATGCAGGGCAGGCTTCGCCCCTAATTCTGCGTAGGGTAAGTACTCATTCATAACACTTCTCCCTTCTACCAGCGCACCAATATCGTAGGCTATCAGTTCTCTTTCATCAAATACAAAATCAAAAGGAATATGCTGAACAATTCATCCAAGTTACTGTTCGCATGTGTTTATGACGAACGCACCGCACGTGGACTCATACTTGCTGGCGGTCTCATTTGAACATGTGCAGAGCCAGCAGAGCCTACGAGTTGAGAGCCGGGGCACTGGATCCTCATGGATCCAGCTCGGACCCCACCTCACTGCCCAACAACTTGGGCCTTGGGCAAGTCACTGGGCCTCTCTGTGCCTTAGACGCTTCGTCAACAAACCGGGAAGGATATGCTGACAGTAGTTCCTCTTTCAAAAAGCTGCTGTAAGGATTAAAAATATTAATATTTGTAAAGTGTTTGGAACCATGGCAGACACATGATAAACACTATAGTAAAGGTGCCTGTTAAAATAAAAAAGCCGAAGTCATTTTTGCCATTTCTTCAAATGATCTGTAGGATCATACACATTTCTAGGATCTGCTCATTGGAGTAACATTTTAAGCTTAAAGAATTAGCATCTTAGGGAAGCTGGGAGGGCTCAGCAGGTCAAGCACTTGCTTTGCAACCCCGGGGACTGAAGAGTGAATCCCAGCCCCAGCCCGTGCGGACCCATATGCTGAACTGGGGTGTGCTTCTCATGCAGGAGGCCCCCAGTTCTGTTCTCACCCCCTGGTTCAGCCCTGGCTCAAGGGGGCGTGCATCCCATGCAAGAGGCCCCCAGCCTGCTTCCCACCCTGTGCCCACCTGTCTGAAACAAAACCATGTTGAAAACTGATGACGTACAACTCTAGAGACTACTTTGGGCCCTCCCCCTTCTCTCTGTCTCTGTCTCCCTCTGTCTCTGCCAAAAACAACAAAATAAATTTAAAAAAAGAATTAGCATCTTTGGTTCAAAATTACATTCTACTGTCAATTTCTAAGAAGTCTTCAATGAAAGGGATTCCCGAGCTAAACACTGGGAGGCGCTCATGGGTTTCCCGCGTTGGTCAGGACTTTCCTTGACATTTTGGTGACTCTCAGACATTCAGATAGTGAAACTGGCTTTGAACTTTTAACGGCTCACCCAGATACGCAAATCCAGAGCTAGCCTTGACCAAGCACCTGGCCCAGCCAGGGGGTGGGGTGTGAGCAAGTCACAAGTGTTCTATGCAGAATCCTGGGGCAGCAGAACATTCAGAGCACCTTCCGGTACTTTTTCCTGGAAAAGAAAACCCATAATTGTTCCTAAATGTATGAAACATACAGAGTCCCCTCCCCGATCTGTCGGCGATCATCCTGTTTGCCTCCCAGGGCATAGCCACTTCCTAAGTTATTCACAGCAAGTGTGTGTGCGCCCGCCCTCCCACCGTTTAGCCCACGCAGGCACCTCCCTCCCTCAGCCTGCCTGCTTCCCAGCTGTCGTGTGTCTGCTCTGTCACCTGGGGCAGTCACCTTACTTTCCTCCCAGTTTCCTCATCTGTAAAGCTGGCATGGTCAGAATGCTGCCTTGGACAGCTCTCATGAGAATTAAATACCACCATGAAGAAGGCATTGAGAGGAGTGTCCGGCACCATGTAAGCTCTCATGAAATGTTAGTAATTACAACAAAGTATAGAAGCAGTAAGCTGACTGACTCATCCCTCATTATTATCTCTTTTCTGGGAGACAAAAATAGATGGACATTACTGCAAAATCTAAGGGAAAAAGTTGGGACAGAGCCTTAGGGGTTTGTGCCCTGGTTTTGTCGGTAAGCTCAGAATGTGGAACGGGCTGGCATTGGGTGGTTGTTGCTCAGATGAACCCCAGCTTTCTTCTCCTTCCTCCTTGAACACATCTAACCCTAAAAACCCTGTTTCAGGTGATCTGGGCATCCACAGTGGGGAAGAACTCCAACTCACCACCACTATCACCCACGTGGACGGCCCCACCGAGATCTACAAGTTGACTCGCAAGGAGGCCCAGGAGTAGGTGGCTGCAGCACCTGGCTGGGACTGTCCCCACATGCCAGCCCAAGTGGGGAACATACCAGAGAGAGCTCACTGTACACACGAATGCCCGTGTCTCAGCCGTGGTTTCTTGGACCAGTGGCATGGATCTTGTCAAGCTTGCCTCTGACCAGAGCGCTTGGAGAAAGATTCCTGCAGCTATTAATGCATTGTGTAAGATAACAAAACCTCTGGTATGATGCATTTTCTGTGATCATTGTTAATTAGTGACATAGTAACATCTGTAGCAGGTGGTTAGTAAACCTCATGTGTCAGGGGTGTACTCCTTGGGGGGTGATTTGGGCCAGGTGGGGTCTATATGGAGTGGAATATTTGACTCTTTTCCCTGTTTTAGATTCTAGGATAGATTTTAACATCCTTTGCAGTCCAAGATAGGCTGGTGTCATAGTCTTTTCAGTCCTAGTTTATGACCACTTTTTTTTCCCTATTTATATCACCAAGTAGCCTACTGAGTTAATATTTAAGTTGTCAGTAGATGCATGTCCCTTTTTATGCACAATATAAAATCACTGAATTTCATAAGAGGATCTATTATACCAGGGGCATTTCAGCTTCGAAACCAAATCTGTATATCCAATACTAATCAGTCTGTTGAATGTGGGTTTTTAAATGTATGCTAAACTCCCCAAGTAAGATTTCTTGTATTAAATGGCCTTTGGGTCTGAAAAGCTTTTTTAACATTTTGCTTAAAATGTGTTTTCTTTCGATAAGATGCTTCAAACATTCTCCAAAAGTGTAGACGTGATCATTGAAATAAACCTGTGTGGATATGCGTACATGCACACACTCATGTCACCCTCCTGCTCACGACAGTGCATGCACATTCTTCCCACGTTGAGTCTGTGGGGTGGGAACTGGGTGATGAAATAGCTTTATGAGAAGTTAAAATATTTTGTCATTAAATTGGAGTTTGGGGGCAGTATCTGTCCCCTGGAATAGGGTGACATTGTCTATACTGGGTGATGAACCTCCGGCTGGCATGTGTAGCAGCAAGGGTTGGGGGGGAAAGTTGAACAATTTAAAAACAGATTACCCACACCGTGCACACACACACACACACACACCCATTCCCATTTCCACAAATAGCCTGTTTGATTGCATTTTAACTCTGCCAGTGGAGAGGCAACATGGTGTCGCAGAGAGAAAAGAGCACTGGAGGTTAGAAGGAAGTTCCCTGTCAGAAGTCTGTCACTTACTAGCGTGAACCTGCTGGTCCCAGCTGACCTCACTGGTCCCTTCCTCAGACTGGCGTTCATAAACTTTAACTGCTCCGTGTGGTTGCAATGCCAATTAAATCATTCGAGGTACCTGGAAATGAATGTTAAACTCTCAAGCCGTATAAATGTTTTCTTCCTGGAATCTAAAAACGATTTCATGAGTATCCTGTTTTTCAGACACTGATACCTAGATGTTTGTTGTTGTCACAGTCTGTTTAATTCACCCAATAACACCCCCCACCCCCTGCCTTTCTTTGCCCTGATTTTGGCTAAAATCATGCTAAGCAAGGACAGAAGAAAATGCTTTGATGTTGGCTGTTCTCTCTGCCTTTTCCTATCCTGGTGAATGTTGGATGGTATATGAACCAACTCATTCAACATCCAGTTCTGATCAACCACTGTGGTGCCCAGAACTAAGGGTAGCTTGTGCCTCACGATTTGTAAGGGAGGATAAACTCAAAACATGGTGAATGATCTCCTGTCCCAGATGATGGAGACAGGGGGTCTCCCAAGGAGATGGGGAAAGGGCCTGAAATAGGCCAAAAAGAAGAAGTGAGACTTCACCAGAGCCAAATGGCAAAGGAAACAATAGTACAAACATTGTGGGATGCCAGGATGGCTCAGTGGTGAGTGCTTGCCTTGCACTCGTGATGTCTGGGGTTTGATTCCTGGCCCTGGCCCGTGCAAACCCATATGCTAAGTTGCAGCACAACTGGTAACTGCCAGGATGATGGTAAAGGTTCTCACCTCCCATGTGGGAGGCCCCCAGTTCAGTTCCCACCCTGCGTGGCCCCCCATCCACCTGTGTGGAATGAAACCATGTCACAACTAATGATGTACAAGTATGGAGATTGCTCTGGGCCTCTTCTATCTTTTCTCTCCCTCCCTCCCTCTCACCTCTCAAACAATAAAACAAATGTTTAAAACAATGGTACAACTAATGATGTACAAGTATGGAGATTGCTCTGGACCTCTTCTATCTTTTCTCTCCCTCCCTCCCTCCCTCTCACCTTCTCTCAAACAATAAAACAAATGTTTAAAACAACGAAATATGGGCATCAGGCCTGGCTGGCACACAGCAGATATGGAAATAGCAGCCGATGAGCCCCATACATCCATGAGCCAGAATGAGAAGGGTTTTTGTGCTGAGGGAAGTGCTGTAGGACCGAGCTTAGGGAAGTGATAAGATGTGAGTTAGCGCTGGAGCTCAGAGAGGCTGGACTAGCCCAGTGCACAGTTCCCCGGGGCAATAGTCGAGAACGTGCAGAGGAGGAGACTTACTTTGAAGTTAAAGGTGACAAGGTATGAGCCTTGTGAGTGTGCGCCTTAAGAAAAGCAAGAGCAGAGTCAGATTTCACGCTCTTGCTGGGTGCGGCATGGTAGGGCCTCTGACCATTAGAGACTCCTGGAGGAGACATGCAGGTGGTTCTGTTGTTTCACAGTGTATCTGTAGTAAAAGCCAACTTAACCGAAAGAGGGACTTGCCGGGACTTTTCCTAGTGTATCTCCAGGAACGGTGGGACAGCTGAATTAACTACAAAGACTGCAAACTGGGGGCAGTGCTAAAGAACCCCAGCACCAGGATTTTGTGGATCTTTCCCCTCAGCCGTACCATTTACATCTAGCGCATGTCTTTGTCTCTCTCACTTCAAGACCAGGAGAAAGGACCCGAGTAGCTCAGCCTCAGGCAGGTGCTTGGCCCTGTGCCAGTTAACTGGTCAGAAAGTCAAGTAAATGGCTGGGAACAACTTACCTAATGGATGGAGATAGGTTTCCAAAGAATGGAGAATCCGTTTTGACCTGGGCAAACAATGAGAAAAGATCTACCATGGTGGGCAAGATGATAGGCTTGGATTTGCCTGGGCCAGGTTTTGAAAGCTATCTTCTGGAAGAAGCAACAGGCTCACAACTAGAAATGAGAGGTTGAGCAGATCGCTCTGGGCAGGAGGTCTAGCAGCCATTATCAAGAATGAGAAGTACAGGTGGTCAGAGCCTCAAAGCATCCAGGGAGATAAGCAGAGTGGCCACATTCAGGAGGTGAGAGGAAGAAAATGAGCTGGATTGCTCAGAAAAAGGCCGGGTGTTAAAGAAGCCAGAGAAAGAACCAGGTGTTTGTGGGGGCGGGGGGTACGTTAGCTATCCTGAGAGATTCAAAAGCATTTGAGGATTGAATGCAAAGCCCTGTTGGATTTGGTGGTATGAATGTGTGAGACCCCGTCAAGGGGCAAGGGCAGAAGTTAGAGGTGGAGTAGTCAAGGGGTGGCTGTGACAGGGAGGGAAGAGGCAGGGTGGTGGCTTCCAGAGGAAGCAAAGTAGAGGGGAGCATGGCTTCCGGTTTTTTGACTCAGGAGAGAACAGGACTGAGTTTGTAAACCTGATGGGCAACAACCAGCCAAGAAGTCGAGAGGGTGGTGAGGGAACATACACCCCAAGGAAAGGCAGGGATTTAAGATCCAGGACACGAGTTGATGTGCTAATTTTGAAAGAGTAAAAGGACACCTTCATCCTGAGATGGGAGAAAAATAACAGGTGGATGCTGGAGGAGAAACAGGTCAAAAGAGGAGAGGATGCGGTCCATCCCTCAATGTGCTGTCTTCTCCACATACTGGAAATAAGTGTTGTTCTGCTAAAAAGTTCTCAGTTTCAGGAATTCAGGTTAAACGCAACCATTTTCAAGTAGTGAAGAGCTCAAGAAACCCTTCGAAAGATAAGAAGAAGCCTTTATTAATGACATCAATCTAGACACCCCCCCAAAAAAACTTATCAGCCATGTATAAATTGTCCTAAAGTTGTATAAATTGTCCTAAAATCTTTCAGGTAGCTTTGAAGAATGTTATAAAAGCGTTGTGTAAAATTTCCCAATTAGCTGCTTTTAAAAAATAAGATTTCAGCAATATATTCAACAAATAAAATAGCACTGCTATTTCAAATAAAAATCAGTTTTATGTGGGTCAACCCATTGGGTATGCACTGGAGGTTATTCCTACATTTTCGCATTCGGGGAAGAACACATGCATAATAATGAAATGTGCGGTTCCCCGTACGACCGGCCGGTAGTTGTGACCGTTTCTGGGAACTGAGATGAAGCACTCGGACAGTTCTGGTGCCTGAGTCATCAGCCTGTCTCCGAGCGGGTGGAACCCTAGGAAGTCACACTCTGAGGGTCCCGCGGGTATTTTCTGAGAAAGTTGAAAGGAATTCAGAGAGGAGACTGGGCTTGGGTCTCCTCGTCACCTGGGCAGTTCTAGAAACGATGTTCTGTCAAGTCTTTGAAACGAGCAGGCTCAGAAGGCTGCCTGGCCCCGCTGGGGCCTCTCGGTGAGCTAGGGTTCCCCTGCCATCTTTTACAACACAGCGTGCACACGGGCTCAGGGCTCCAGCGTCCCAGACACTATCTTCATGCGTTCCTCCCGTTGTCGGGTAACCAGGGAGACCAAGAGAGGAGCCAGAAGAACGAGGTAACCTTTCAACCATGATGAAGCCGGAAGGATCATCCCTGTGCTTGCAAAGAACATACGTACAGCTCTAAAAAGCGCCTAACCTCATGTGGAAATCCAATAGGGCAGGGGGTAGGGGCTGAGTGAGCCAACCCTTGGCTAATCGAGTCTGACCGCTGTGGGAACCTCAATTCTTTGGGACCCCCCTATTTGTTGATTCCAGCAGACTTGGCTGCTTTGGCTGACACCTGTCATCGGGATAGGTTAACGTGCCAGCAGTCTGGCTTCTGGGAACCTACACCCCTGTGCCCTGTATGTCAAGGGGCTTGCATCCTGCGGCGCTACAGGAACCGTTCTGCCGTCGGCAAGCAGACTTGCCCATCGCGTTTTGATACATGACTGATTTTGTCGTATAGGGACAAGTTGGCTTCTGAGACCACTTGAGCAACACCTTTCACCTGGCATGGGTCTGCCAGGCCCTCCTTGAACCGTCTAAGTGTCCGGAGCTTCCGGGCGCTTTGAGGATACGCGTGGCTTTGGGTGTTGAGAAGGCCCCTCAGTCTTGAGGCCAGCCCTTCCTCCGTGACTTGGACCTTCTTGTTCCGAGTGAACTCTGGGCTACAGGCCCTGTCTCACTCAGGGTTGCTCTTCTCCAGGCTCACGGCTCAGTTCCTCAGCGCCTCTTCCAGACAGGATTTCTAGACCCTTCCCTCATGCCTGCTTGCCTGTCGACTGCATTCTAGTTCCCTGTTGTTCCAAAATATGATACTCTGACTGCAGTGTCACCCCAGCCACCACAGGTTATTGTGAAAATAATACTTCTACTAGGACCCCCATCCTAAGACAATAGCACTAGATTTTAAAAAATACCTGCGTCTTACTTTTTTTGCTTCTCATGACTATCTATGTAACTACTCAGACACTTGGGGTTTTAAAAATTAACATCACCCATACGTTCTTTTGTATTCAGGAATATGTTTCAACTTCATCCTAGGACCTTATATGTATCCCTGTGATATTTCACTTTGCTTACATACAGATTCAATAGGTAAAGAACATCTTTAACTTTGAATATAAGCACGGTTTGAAATATAAGCTAAAACAATAACAATAAATCTTAAAAAAAAAAAAAAATCAGCTCCCTCCCCAAGCTTGTTTCTCATGTGGGAGGCCCCCGGCTGGTTCCTGCCCTGTGCAGCCCCACGCCCACCTGTGGAATGAAACTATGTAGAAAACTAATGATGCGCAACTATGGACACCGCTCTGCCCCACCCCCCTTCTCTCTCTCTCTCTCTCTCTCTCTCTCTCTCTCTCTCTCTCTCTCTCTCTCTCTCTCTGCCTCTCTCAAAAACAATAAAAATAAATCTTGAAATGTAAGCAAAAGTAGTTAAATCCTTCTCAAGTACAAAATGGGTTGGTGTCAATTGACAGGCAATTGACAAATTTCTATACCCAGGATCAGAAAAGCCTCACACAGCCGGGACCCATTTGTTCGGCTGTCTCCACACACGCATACACAGAGCGTTGCTGTTAACTCCTTTTTTAAGTGCATGTGTTTCTGTAATATAAAACTTTCTAATCTTACATATCTTCCCTTATATCACCTCCTCATGGTCACATAGTGGGGACCCTACTTCACATAATAAAGAAGGAGACTCAGAGGGTGGAAGTGACAAAATTGGAACTAAGAAGAGATCTTCAGTCTTCTTCGAACCTCACTTTTAAATAGCATATTTGCAGCAGAAGCAGCAAGAATTTTGTTTTGAGCTGCAATTCTCATTACAGCAGAATGACCTTACTGGGAGATTGTATCCCAGCCTGGAAAAAAAAACTGCCTGCTTGCCACCTCCATCAATGGCAAGTGTCTGCCCTCTTCTGGCCACAGGGAGAATGACAGCTATCACTGAGCAAAACCTGGGAAATTGGAAGCTGCTCCATGATAATTACTGCTTTTCAGGGAGTTCTGGTCCTGGCTCTGCCTTCTCCTCTACAAACCCTGCGAACTGGGTGAATTCTGAAGTGCTCATGAGCCCCAGTTCTAAGGATTGTAAAGGCTGTGCTTTAGCAGTGTCCTACAGCAGTTTGGAGGACTTGATCCCGTCATCTGTGGGTGGGAGTGCTGGGACCAGGTCTAAGAAGTGCTGGTGTGAACACCAGACAAAACATACATGTGGACATACACACACACATACATACAGAAAGTTTCTGGAGAAATTCTCCAGAAGACACTTATATAAACCCACCTTTTCCCACAATATACTATATCTAGATGTTTGTTTATGAGAATCTCTTTTTTACTTTTCAGTTTACGTTTGACAGACAATATTATGTTGGTTTCAGGTGTACAGCACAGTAATGAGACATTTATATAACTTACAAAATCCTCCTTCCCATTTAGACCTTTTAATGTCCTACCACCTACAACATGATTTTAATGACTTGACTATTGGAGTCTCTACTAAGATTGGATCATAAATTGTTCGCTAATCCCTTATAGTAGGACATTTAAATGATTTGCAAAGTTTGACAACAACATATGAACATCCTTGGACACCAAACTTTCTGGAGATCTCTGATTATTGCCTTAGTATCAATTCCTGAGTGTACAGTTACCAGGGCCAAAGTTCAATTATTCACTCATTAAGCATGTGCTGAACACCTTGCTCTGGGCCAGGTGCTATTCTAAGCACCTGAGACAGAACAATAAGCAACATCTCTGTCCTCAAGGTATATTGACCTGGGAGGGCAAAGTATGGAGGGGCAGTAGGTAATAAATAAATTTAATTATAAGAATAAAGGCTATAGGAGGAAAAAAGCATTTATCATGGGCACCTGTAAGCTTAAAGTGACCTCCAGAAATGTGCCACCAGCAGAAGGGGGGGAGGGGCTTCACATCTTTATTGACATTATTATTTGTCACTTCAAAAGGAAAAAAAATGAATTTTTGTATTTACTTCATGACTCCTGAGATTGAACATGTTTCATATTCCTGTAAGTGTATATTTTTAGATTGTCAGTTCAATATCTTCATCTGGTTTCCTTGGATAATCTCATTTAAAGAACAGCGGTGCCCAACCTTTTTGGCACCAGGTACCAATTTCATGGAAGACAGTGTCTCCATGGGCAGGGGTAGATTTGGGGGTGGGGGGATTTGCATGCACAGTTTACAATAGGGGTCATGCTCCTGTGAGAATCTAGTGCTGCTGCTGATCTGACAGGAGGCGGAGCTCAGGCGGTAATGGGAGCAACGGGAAGTAGCTGTAAATATAGATGAAGCTTCCTTCACTCACCCCCCACTCACCTCCCACTGTGTGGCCCAGTTCCTAACAGGATTGGGAACCCTTGATTTAGAATAGTCATCCTTAATCCTTTATCTATTACATATTTAGCCAAATGTTTTCCAGTTTCTTGCTTGCTTTTAATTTTGTTTTTTTGTTTCCTGGAGCATAAAGCTTTTTAATTTTTACATAATCAACACAACATCTTTTCCTTTAGACTTTCTATCTTTGCTGTAATGCGTAAGAAAACCTCCCTAATCCATGATAATAGAATAGGTCCCCCATATTTTCTCCAGTTTTTAAATTTTCCTATTTTAGTTTTCTTTAACTCATCAATTTGTATGGAGTTTGTTTTTCAGTAGGAAACTTAATTAAATGCTTGTGTGTTTTTTTCCAAATAGTTGCCCCAGCATGATTTTTTGAATAATAATTGGGGAAGACAGGATCCTAAGCCAATGGAGAGGCTGTGGCAGTGGGCCAGCCCTGAGCGGAGACCGTGGAGTGGCCAGGAAGCTGGTGTTGGGGAGTCACTCAAGCTGCCAGCAAGAAGCTGCCAGTGGGAAGTCGAGCAATCTGGGCCCGGCTGCCCAGGGGCTCCCAGGGGCCACAGCTTTGGTTTTGCAAGTGGGGCCCTTGTCCTTGTTGAGGAAATACATCTACTGGGGGAGATGGCCTTGCACTGGCAGAGGAAACATGGGAGCTATGGGCAGGGGCCCAGTGAGCTGAGGAGCAGATAGTCATCAGTGACCTGTCTGCTGTCCTGGACCTCCCAGGAAGCTGACCTAGAAAGAAATCAACTCCTCTGTGCAGGACGGAGCACAGGGGAACCAAGTCTGGGGTGGCAGCTAATGATTACATTGACTGGATCAAGTCACAGGGACCACTTGAGCCTCCTCTGTGGATAAAAGGGAAGCCAAAGGCCCTGGCTAGTTCTCTGACTCTACAGTTAATTGCTGTGTTTCCTGAGCCAAGCTCCAGTACCTGTCTGTGTCTAGCTTGATCAAATCAGATGTTCTTTATTATACCACTTTTAGCATCATGAGTGGGTTGGGAGGAACACTGCATAAGGATATTTACTTTATAAACTGGAATACAAGCTGCAGTTGTATATATAAAACTTGGGAGTGTGTACAGTATACTAGTTTGATGCAGAGGAGTAAGTGTGTGTCTATAAGAGAGAAATAGATAATTAGAGAAAGAGTGTAAGGAGAAAAAGTAGGGAGGGAGAAAAAAAAAGGAAAGGAAATGGAAAGAGCTGATTCAGGGTGGTGAGCACATAATGCAATGCATAGACAATGAAATGTAGAATTGTACACCTGGAAACAATGTAATGGTTACTAACCAATGTCACCCTAATAAATTTAACAATAAAAAATAAAATAAAATAAGAGAAAGAGAAAAGAAATTGGGCTTGAGAAAAAATTGAACCACGTTTTGTTGTGAGTTGGAATTTCTGCCAATCATTCTAACCTAACCAGCACAAAGGTAAGTGGGGAGGGGAGGGACCCGGGTTACTCATAATGGTGCGATGTCAACCTTGCAAACCACCAACTGTGCTGTTAAGCCTTCAAAGTTCACATTTAAAACTACGGTACCTTTGCCAAAATTAGTCCGTCGTAGCGATCTGCTGCCCTCTGCTGGCCGAAATAAATGTCTGCATTACAAAAGAGTTTTCTGATTCTATTGGCACTCATTTGCCCAACAAATATTTATGGAGCATCTATTAAGTACCAGGCACCACTGTTCTAAAACAGACCAGAAACCAAAGCAAATAAAGATTCTTATCTTCATGGGACTTAATTCAATAACAACAATAATTATAACATCAAGCCTTTAGAGACTTCTTGCTATATATGTGCCAAGTGGTATTTTAATTGTTTGAATTTACCAACTCATTTGAATACTCAAATCAGTCCAATGAGGTAGGTATAATTATTGCCCATTTTACAGATAAGGAAACTGGTGCACAGAGAGCTTGAACGATCTCCCTGGG
Source organism: Craseonycteris thonglongyai (assembly GCA_004027555.1). NCBI lineage: Eukaryota > Metazoa > Chordata > Mammalia > Chiroptera > Craseonycteridae > Craseonycteris > Craseonycteris thonglongyai. Next base: position 45,428 of record PVKE010000607.1, on the reverse strand, counting down.
GCCACACAGCTGTGAAGGAAACAGCCCGCTTCAGTGGCCTGGCTCCAGAGCCTGCTCTTACCCACTCCATATCCTGCCTTTACCGGCATGCTCCAGTCGATCTCCTTCCCTTCCTGTTCCAAACACTGCACAGACCGCAGCAGTATTCAGTGGAAAGGCAGACGCTGACTGACCGTTTGGCTCTGTCACTCATCGTCTCAACCACAGTGCGGCAGGAGCCGGCCCCTTCCCCCGTGCAGTCGTAGGAAGACTGACCCGGCACATGCGTGCTCACAGCAGGCCCTGCCAGCTGCTGTCCGGCCCTCCTTTCTCTCCCACGCTGGCCCTCGGATGGGAGGCTCGAGGAAGCTACCAGAGGCGCTGAGTCTCTGACCTGCTGCTCCAGGCCCCTGTCTGGAGGTCCTGTGACCCTCCTTCTCCATCCAGTTCAGCATTAAGGGCAGGAAGCAACCTGGAAGTTAAGGATGAAACCAAAAGTTCCTTCCTGCTTGGCCTAGACGGGGGCAAAAGGACAACATACAGCAAGAGGACTTGGGGTCAGCTCTGGGATCTGGCATCTATGGACCAAGGAGGTGGAAACCAGTCTCCAGGGAGGACTACACTCGGACGCCCACGCGGCTGTCGGGAGGCCAGGCCGCGGGCAGCAGAACATAGGAGGGGCACGGGGGTCCTCTAACTTGGAGAAACCCTTGATTTCTATTTGCTCAAATGTTCGTGTACTGTGTGCCCAACCTCATACAAAATATTAACTGGGGCGAAGAGGACATATTTTTAAATTCCATTTAGAATTTTGTTGATTTTTTTTAATGGCAAATTTTAAAAGTATTCTGTTGTGGTGTTCTCCTAAATCCCCTCTTATAACCAATATCCAAATAAGGATGCTCTTTAGGAAGCACTAATTATACGCCAGCACCTCACAGCATCCCCACAATATAGGTACTTTTATTTACACAACTTACAAATGGAGCTCAGAGAGGTCAAGTCATTTGCCCTGGGTCACACAGCCAACACTCAAGGTTATGCCAGATGACTCCATTACCACCAATCTATGCTATGTCCCAAAGTGAGGGAAGCACCATCATCGTAGTGACTCACCTGTAGGTCCCAGCGACTTCTAAGTGTCATCTCAAGAAGCAGAGACAGTTTATCCCTGGGTTTTGTCTGGCCACACAACAGTTTTATCCTCATCTCTGGGGTTCTGTGGGTGTGAAATGGAGACAGCAGATCTGTAGCGTCTGAGAGGGGAGGTTAGGCCAGCAGTCACATGGTCCCAATCTGCCAGCTGGAGCAGCCACAAACCCAAGGGACCCCCAGAAAGGACCCCTTGAGAAGCAGCCAGTGAGTTGCAGCATGAAGTCCCAAGGACTGTCCCTCACCCAAAGTGAGAAGCTCTCAGCAGTCTTATGTGGGAGCAGGCAAAGGGACCATGATAGCCAACACTGAAGAAAAGGGCCTCAGGCCCAGAGGAAGAGGCTTCCCAAAGACCACACAGCAGCTGGGGGCTGGAGCTGGAACTACCCTGTTTCTCTGAAAATAAGACAGTGTCTTACCCTGTTTCCCCAAAAATAAGACAGTGTCTTACCCTGTTTCCCCGAAAATAAGACAGTGTCTTACCCTGTTTCCCTGAAAATAAGACAGTGTCTTACCCTGTTTCCCTGAAAATAAGACAGTGTCTTACCCTGTTTCCCCGAAAATAAGACAGTGTCTTATATTAATTTTTGATCCCAAAGATACGCTAGGTCTTATTTTCGGGGGGATGCCTTATACGTATTTCAGCGAGAGGCAAAACTGTTATAGGTCTTATTTTCGGGGGATGTCTTACTTTTGGGGAAACACAGTAGAACCCAGGCCTTACAAGTGCAAAGTTAGTTCCACCTGCGGTCTAACACTGTGCCCACCTTCCAGGCCAGCCCAAGCAGCGGCAGCATCACCTGGAGCTGATAGAAATTGAGAATCTCAGGCAAACCAGCATCCCCACCCAGCACTGGGCTCACCACTGAGCACTCCAGTCTGCACCTGCTTACCCTGAACTGCTCACACCTGAAGTGGCACCTTCAAACCCGAGCTAGGAGAGGGTCCCCCAAACGAGGTGCAACTTTCTTAGTTTACACCAGTAGTTCCCAACGTTTTTCCACTGGTGTGCCCCTTTGAAAACCACTTCTATAAATTGTACCCCTTGTTTTTAAAACAGCTATTTTTAAATATTGACACTTTGGTTCAGTGCCTATCAGTGTAAAATTGTGGAAATGAAAATAAGCGAGGAAAGAAAGATTACTATACTAAAAGTACAAACCACAGGTTTAATTTTACAATATTTGTAACAGTTAAATATTGATAATGATAGTCAAGTATTTAACAAACGTTTAATTTATTATTTATGATAGTATTTATTTTTGTTATCTGAAAAGCCTGTGATAAATGGCATGCAGATCACCAGCCAATTAAAACATTGTTAGTGAGATCATTGTGCTTGCTTTGATGCACTTAGTTTCTTGAAATCAGGCTCAAAAAGATACAAGATATAGTCCTAAATCTGGACTTGCATAAAGCTTGTTGCGTGGTACTTATTTTTTTATGAAGGTGTAAGAAGAAAAAGCTCTAACTGACACATGTAAAAATCACTGACAATAATAACAAATTATGTTAAGCATTAAATAAATAACTAGTTGAAAAGAATCACAATTAAAGACAACACACTTTTACTCAGTCAATAACTAAAGTGATCAAACAGTCTGCCTACAGATGTATTTATATGTTTGGAAAATTTCTAGAAACATCACAAATGCATTGTTCTGAGGAAGCGGGATGGCTTAGCGGGTTAAGCACTCGCTTTGCAGCCCCAGAGCTCGAGGTTCAAATCCGGGCCCCGGCCTGTGCAGACCCATATGCTGAACTGAGGTGTGCTTCCCGTGTAGGAGGCCCCCAGTTCAGTTCTTGCCCCCACCCTTGCCCCCATTTGGCCCCTGGCTGGAGGAAATGTGCCTCCCACGAGGGAGGCTCCCAGCCAAGTTCCCGCCCTGTGCAGCCCCGCCCACCTGTGTGAAACAAAATCATGTCAAAAAACTGATGATGCACAACTATGGAGACTGCTCTGGGCCCTCTCCGTTTTCTCTGTCTCTGTCAAAAACAATAAAATAAATCTTTTTAAAAATGCATTGTTCTGTAACTGCATAATGATTGGTAGAAAAGGGGTTTGGGGAAAGGGTTCATAGTCACACCCTCACCAACCATCCTTTGCTAACATGATCTAATTTTGAAATATCTCCACTAAAGGGGATTCAACTCAAACTTAACATTTATTGTTCCATAACTACCATTTTGCATTTTTTAATTTTCCTTGTTTTTCTGTCATTACTGGTTATTTTTCTCATATCCCTGAAGCGCCCCGCATGTACCCCAAGGGGGTACACGTAGCACTGCTTGGGAACTGGTGGTTTATACTATTCCAGAAGGACTGAGCCCACAGTGTGATGACTGGCAGTTTTGCTGAGGCACAAATCTGAATCATGCCCAGTGCTGGGCTAGCGCTCTGGGGCACGGCCCTCGGCTCTTGGGAGAGCTGCCTGGGGCCTTGGGGGACCCAGGGATCACCCTCTCATCTGGCTGGTTTAGTTTCCACCAGTTACCTGTCACCTAGATTTCAGAAATCACATTCAACATGGAAGGGATTGAAGTGAGGAACCCACTCTGTGTCTCAGGTTCCCCATGTGTAAGAGATGACACTCCTGATCATACGGCTTTAGAGCAGTGCTGGGCCTGTAAGAAATGCAAAATAAAAATCATTATTATCATGAATTCTTGACACCTGTGCAGTACATATGGCCCAGGACCTTCTCAAATTCCCTAAATGACAAATAAGGAGTGCTTATAACGACTTCTGAATTTCTCCAAGTGACACGTCCTTCTAGCACGCAGTGTTTCCTGTGTGTACCCTCACCCCCAGTTAACCAGTTAACCAGCGATGTAAATCGCTGTGAAAGCTTAGCTCTCATGTGCAGCCAGTGCCCGTTGAGGCTGTCCTTATTACCTCGTGAGCATTGCCACAGACTCAGTCCTGGGCGGAGCCTGGCCCTGTCACACGAGGGACCAATCTCTTGGTCCTCTCCATCCTCTGCCCCCCAGAACTGAGACCTTTGCCCAGAATGGCAGCCGAGGAGTGGGCATGATTCCAATCTGTGCCTCAGCAAAGCTGCTGCATGTTGTGCTATACAAGCAGACCAGATGTCCCGTTTTAAACAGGACAAAAACACAGTACTGTCCTGTTTCCAACAGTACATGTGCTCAGCCTACCGACACCTCGAATTTAGCCCAGTGAGACTAGGTGGACCATATGTACCATTTGAAATGGGACAGTACCACTGCTTTCTGTCCCGTTTAAAACAGGACGAGTGGTTGGCCTAGCTATGGGCTCATTCTGCCCGGAATTGTTTCAGCCAAGGAAGTTGAAGCTGTGAATGCTGGGGAGCCAACACGGTTTTCTCCAAGGTGCGTGTCACAGGACACTAGTTCCATGGAACGTTCACAGTCATTGAGTCATTGTTGGGCTGTCCGTACGTTTGAGGAGCACTGACATTTTAATCAAGTTTCTTTCCTGAGGACGTCTCGGTCTTCCTCGTGTCTGCTTTCTGAGCCTGCAAAGGAAGGGCAGGGTGTGCTTTCTCAAACGTAGGTAACCACCCTGCTCTCCTGTTGGCGGGTCTTAGTGTCCTGTAGCTGTGCTTGTCAAGCCCTCTGTGCGTGGTCCCCCTGGGGTAGGGTACCAGACGTCCCGCTTTTGGCGGGACAGTCCTGATTTTTAACAATTTGTCTCGTGTCCCACGTCGTTTTAAAAAAGTCCCGATTTTTGGAAAGAATGCACGACAAGCTAGGGAACAGCGGGAGATAGACCAAATTTTTAATCAAGAACCCCCTCCCCCTCGGTCAATGGTGTCCCGCTTTACCAATGTTAAAATCTGGTCACCTTACCCTGGGGGCTCACGAAGGTGCCATTTCTGGTTCACAAGGTCTTGGGTGGAGCCTGAGATCTGCATGCCTGTCATGCTCCCAGGTGCTGCCGATGCTGCCCGGCCACAGGCCCCACTCTAACCCCAGCAGGTCCTACCCGCTGCCCAGGATGGCTTTGCAGGCGGCCCAACACGAATTCACTAACTTTCTCAAAACATTATGTCAGTGCATGTTATGTGGGGCCCAAGACAACTCTTTTTCTTCCCTTGTGGCCCAGGAAAGCCACAAGAGTGGACACCCCTGCCAACAGCGGGGCTTGAGGAGCTATTTCTAGGAGTGTCTGCTGTGTTCCCTCCCCCAGGAGCTCTGACCCATCCTGTCATAACCCTAGCGTCTGCCCTTGGATCGTGGAAGCTTATGAGGGCAGGGAGTCTGTTCATCCTGCCCCTGGCCACATGTCCAGTACCTGGAGCCGTGCCCTCGTCACAGATATGCTCAGCACGCACCTGTGGAGCAGCTGCAGTTTTAAGAAGATGCAGCAAAGATGTCCATTACCAGGCTTTTTCTGAAACATTTGCTGTGCTGAGTTATGGTGGATCTGTGTTCTTAAAGTGGTCCAGGACTACTGCAGACTCACCAAAGATTTTGAAAACCATTCAAAGCACCTTTACCTTCACCTCGTAAATCCGATCCAGCCACGTGTAAGTACGTCACTGTGCAGACACGGTTGTTTTCCCTGTTACAGGAGCTTTGGCCCATATGGTCTCTGAGTGAATCAGTGCTTCTGGCCCCAGTGCTCAGGAGGAGGGCGGGGGGGTCACAGGTGATCCATGTCTCCAGAACGATACACTTGCTTTACACAGTGACAAAGGGGGAAGCCGGGATGGCTCAGCGTGTTAAGTTTTGCAGCCCCAGAGACCAAGGATTGAATCCCAGCCACGGCCCATGTAGACCCATATGCTGAACTGGGGTGTACTCTCCATGCAGGAGGCCCCCAGTTTGGTTCTCAGCCCCTGGTTCGAACCCTGGCTCAAAGGGGCGTGCTTCCCATGTGGGAGGCCCCCAGCCCAGTTCCTGCCCTGTGCGGTCTCTGCCTACCTGTGTGGAATGAAACCATGTCAAAGACTGAGTACAGCTGTGGAGACTGCTCTGGGCTCTCCCCCTCCTCTCTGTCTCTCTGTCTCTGTATCTCTGTGTCTCTGTCGAAAACAAGAAAATAAATCCTTAAATAGCGACAAAGCATCCCAGGCCAAGTTCATGGGCAACTTACTAAACCGAGTTCCCCGATTCAGCCTCGACCTCGTCCTGAGGCTCTCGTTGCTGATCCAGGTAGGGAGCCAGATCCTTGCTCCTCAACGCTTTCTCTGTTAGTCTGCTTGCTTTGATCAGAGAGAACAGGAAGAGAAGCTATTTGTTACTGTGGTAACTGCTTAGTTATATTCTCACGTAAGGGAGCCTGGGGGCCAAGTCTCCTCAAATTAGGTTCCTACCTTCCAGGAACTTCGATCTTAGACAGGAAGACGCCCAAGACTTGAGTTGCGCAGCCAGTGACCAGCGGGTGGGGCAGTGAGAGTTTCTCAGTGGTTCCGAGTTGGGTTCATCCCAGAGCGCATCCCAGAGAACTGAAAAAGCGTCGGCCTGCAAGTAGTTGGGTAACAGGAGGCTAAAGAAAGAGTGTGAGAGCACATGAAGATGAAATTTCACAATAATTTCACATTATCTGGGAGGCGACGACTAAAGTAGCCAGCCTGGAGAAAGTCGGCAATGTGGGCAGTAAAGCGAATTGGGAACAGGGTGTAGACAGGCTTGGATGTGAGGCCAGGGGGCTGGACACCTGGACCCATTCTTTTAGAATTAGAGGACTGGACGTACATGCTATTAGAGTTAGGTGGCCATGAGGCCGTCGCAGAGCGACAAGCTCCTGAGTGAAGCCACCAGTGGGTCACCAGATGGATGAGGCACAGGAGGATCTGGCCACTCAGTACAGCTACACAGCTTATGCCCTGCACGGCTCATGTCCTGCACAAGAGCCGCTGGCCAAGGGAGCGGCGCGCACTGGAACCGGGCTTGCTCCTCTCGTCCAGGGCTGCTTCTCCAAGGGGCTCCTCCATCCAGGGCTCACAAAGTCACCTGCGTAGGCTGGTGGCTGTCTGATTGGCTCAAGCCGCAGCCCCAGGGTGCTTCTCAAGGCAAGGCACTTGCTCAGAGCAACCAGTTGTGTACATTCCCAGTGTGGCCCAGGGAGGGCGCTGCTCACACAGGACAGCTTCACACAGGACAACAAAGCCCCGAATACACAGTTGCTCTAAGACTGCAGTTAGAACCGGAACAAGCCAGTTCTCTGCTCCTGTGGGCTGGCAGAAGGAGCTAGCAAATGGTGTGTGATTGTCCACGTCAAGCAAATTCTACCAAATCTTCCTGTAAGGACGACTCAGCTGCCAAGTATGAGTGGCCCTAGAGATCCCAGAGTCAGGACCAGCAGGCATGTGTCCCAAGGGGGTTGAGCAGACTTCCAAGCTTCACAAAGCTTCTGCAGTTTCCCTGCCCATGGCCGGGCACCTCACATATGCAGACGAGCTAGAGAAAAGTGGAGGGCTCAGAGGCCCGCGAGAGCCAGGGTTTCTCATTAGGGGCACCACTGGTATTTTGGTTCCCCCATCACTGTGATAACCAAACCTTTCCCCCTATATGTTTCAAAGGTTTCCTCAGGAGGGTTTAATCACCCCCAAATGCGAACAAGTGATAGAAGAAAAGGCTGGGGCCCAGTAACTTGTCCAGGGTCACAAAGCTAGGGCTGGGCAAATTAAGAATCTGCCCACAGGTGGCCCAGGCCTCATCACTTTTCACCAGCTTTTTCCACATATCATGGAGGGTCTTCTTCCCCACACCCCAGCCTTAGCCAATCGCTAGGTTTCTGAATTGAGACCACAGAACATAGTGGTACCTCGTGATCTAACTTTATCCCTGTTCCCCAAATGCTCATGACAGCTAAGCTGGTAAAAGATAAAGAGAGGGCTGGTCGGTTCCCTGGGTCTGGTCTGTAACCCCTGTCTGGCCTTTCAGGGCTGGCATCTCCCCAAGAGCACTCACCCCTGATCCCCTCTTGGCCCTTAAGGCTGGCTGCCTTGCACTGTCATTATCTCTGTATGAATGGTTCTAAATACCTTTTAATAAGCCACTCAAGCGTGTATGCATTATTGATGCATTTACATTTTAAATATAGAGTGTCACTATAAGAATGACTAATAGTTGCTGTAGCTGGGATTCTTCCCAGGCACAAATCTGTACCAAGAAACCCTAGAATTTCAGAGCTATGTATGCACTTGGCTCCCCATAGTAAAACTTTGATCAGTGTGAAGTTTAATTATTCTGGAAGAAAATGGTAGAAAAATGATAGTATATTCTCATTTTTTCTTTTCTTTCACTACTGGTACCTTATCACTAAACATATACTTTGGGATCAAAGGCATTCCTCCCTTTTTCCTCTTTCCTACTAACGGTTTGTGTGCACACCTCCACTTCCGGTATATAGTACTGCTTTCCACAGACGCAGCCTCAGAACCCAGGCCTCTTTTTCCATCCCTATATCCTACATCAGACATATTCCGACTCTTCACTTAGTCTAAGGCCGAGGCTACTCATGCTCCCATACTCCAAGAAATGCGTTCTTTCTGGATTTTCCAGCTTACATCTCAGCTAGTTTTTGTTTTTGTGTTTTAGTAAATCTTGAGCTAATGTTAGAGACAAAACATTAGAGTCCCTTTGGCAGGGACTCTAGCCATTATTTCACAGGTTGGAACTTGCAAAGTTGCCACCTATGACCATTTCTTTCTTCCTGGATTCTTTCTCTACAATGAGGCAAACCTTGCTAATGGCTTAGTGGCACATAAAACTAGGCTTTCCAAGAGAGTGACTGAACTGAACGAGAATTTACTGAATGTGTCCATTTTTATAGACCCTGGCGCTCTTTGTTAAAACAAATAGCGGAAAACCCAGCAGTACTAAACAAAGTAAAGGGGTTATGCAAAGTATACATACTCGAGTTGGAAGTCCTTTTCCAAAAGCCCTACACTATTACCTCTCGCAGGGGTGATGTGTTACCAGATAAGTTGATTACGACGCTTCAGCGGATCAGAAAAACCACAGAAAGTCCCCAGGTGCTGCCTGTCCGCCAACTTTTCTGTCAAGGAACTGGAAAAGAGAGAACAGAGACTGATAAAGGCAGAGTAGATGTTGAACTTCATTCAATATGCCGGCCTGTTGAAATCAGAGCTGAAGAGAGCAGGGCCATGCGAATGTGATCATTTGTGACCTCCTGGGGCTCTAAAGACCAGGAGAGTTCAAAAATAAATAAATAAATAACAGAGACAGGGGGTTGCAGCCCCTCCCTGCAATTCTAAATTTTAAAACGCTGAAGGTGAACTCATGAACTTGACAGCAAAAGCAGGCCAGGAGCTAGAGGGGGCCCTGGACGTTCACAGTCCCGCAGAGATGGGGTTGGGAGTTGTGTGGACTTGTACCAACAGAGAACTAGCCTGGGGCTTTTCACGGATGGAGTCCAGCATAATTCACCAGAGGATGCAGCTGCCACGAGTTAATGTGATGTCCAGTGGCATTGATGGAACTGTGGTGTTTCCAAAAGAGAGCACAGGCGACCGACCCTCCCCCCGGGACTTAATACACCCGGCCACGTCTAGAACACTGAGTCATTCCCCAGTGCCCCTGATACTGTATAAAGAGGAGTTTCCTATGACATTTACCCTGTGCAACAGTGTCTGAACTTTGATTTTGGTTTTTATCAAAATGAGATAAATACTGCAGGACCCGGAGAGACAGAGGTTTATTCAAACAGTGCATCCCAGAACGTTCTATTTTTTCCTTCACTGCTTCTCCCTTCTCTCTGAAGGTGGGAGTCCCCAGCTGCCCCAATAGTCCTGGGTTCCAGAGCCCATGTGGCCTGCTCAGTGTTGGACACATGATTGGGGGGCGCAGGGGTCTCTCAGACTCATAAGCAAGCCTCTATGAGCTCAGCCGGCAGCAAAGAGGGAAAATGCCACGCACTCACACCCCCTTTCCAGACTCTCTGTAAAGCATATTTCCTAATAATCAGGGCTGTTTAAAATAAAAATGGCAGCCTTGGGAAGGAATGAGTTCTTTAGCACTGGAAATATTTAAGAGGAGACAGGTGTGGGCAACCCTCTGACTACAGACAGACCAAGAAAAGGTGAGGCACAAATGATGCCAGACCCTCTTCCAAATCTGACACCGTGATCCTACGTCTAAATAGCCCTGTTTTTTTTATCATAAAATTTTCCAATAACTCAGTTTTCCTCATTTAAAGTTTTCAGGGGATACTGGGATGGCTCAGCGAGCTGAGCGCTCGTCTCGCAGCCCTGGAGTCTGGGGATCGTATCCCGGCCCCGGACCATGTGGACCCATATGCTGCACAGAGGTGTGGCCCCCAGTTTGTCTCTCGCCAGGCTGAGCTTCCCCTGTGGGAGGTCCCCAGTTGGGTTCCCACCCTGGACATGCCTCCCATGTGGGAGGTGCCCAGCTCAGTTCCTTCCCTGTGTAGCCCTGCACCCACCTGTGGAATGAAACTATATTGAAAACTGATGATGTACAACCGTGGAGGCTGCTCTGGGCCCTCCCCCTTCTCTCTCTCTCTCTCTCTCTCTCTCTGTCAAAACACAATAATAAATCAATAAATAACTTAGAGTTTGCAGCCCCCTATGAGATACAATTTGGGGATTCTGAATTCATTTTAAAATAAAAAAGTCCTTGCAGATGTTCTTTGGTCTCACTCTGTCCCTGCAGACGTGGCCCCCAGTCACCTTGCTATGAGCACCCGAATTCGGAAGAGCAGGACTGCTCTCTCGTGCCTTTTTGGCTTTCCGGGTCCCCTAAAAGGGACACCATGGGTTCCCACTGGCTCCCCCTTTAAGCCATTTAGCTTTTTGGAAAATCAGTGGACAAACCTTTTCAGAGGAGTGTGAACTCACTGTGGTAGAAGCCAACCTCTGATTGTTTTGTCCTCTTCACCTGCTTCCCATCAACTCAGTCCAAACCCATTTGAAACAAGAGCCCAAATTACTGCTCATTTAAGGCCATTACAAGATTCACAAATGAAACATTTTCCGTTGGTTTCCCTAGCAACCATTTCTGAGTCACACAATGAAATAAAACTACTGCTCTATGTAATGAAGGCTGATATTCAGAGAAGTTCAGCCATGTCATTCACAGAGTCCCCACCCTGCTATGGGCAGGAGGAAGAGCACTGTGCAGGGACGCAGGTGGCATCTCCCAGGACATGGTAGCGTCCCAGCAAAGCAGACAAGTCTGAGCTGTGCCGAGGGAAGGACGCTCAGGCCCAGGGCCTTTGCCGCAAGGGCTCTACTTGGACCAAGCCAGGACGCAGGCGTTCTGAGCAGGGCGGCCCTTCCCGCTCGGCAGGGCCCCACCAGGCCACAGCCCGGCTCGGGCAACACACTGCGTTACGTGGCCAGCACCGAGGTGGGATCTAGGAGGGTGGGTGGAGGGAGGGCATGCAGGGCTCAGCTTTGTGCCTACACGGTCAGGGGCTTGAGCTATACCTACCCTTCCAAGGCCTCTTCCTGCTCTCTTAGGTAGTAGGACTTCTCTGGTCGTGGACCAGCTTAAAACCAGTCATACTGACCATCAGCTAGAGACAAAAGTAGCAGCTTTATTGAGGGCCATGTTGGAGCACTTAAACTGAGCCTGCAACCAAGTGACCTTCAAGATGGCACAGCCCTGACTCATCTAGACCTGTATGTGGGCACAAACACTCAAGGGTGGGCAGCCTGCCTGTCACCCCTGAAGTCTGGAGAGAGACAGTGTTCAGGGCTAGTGTCCATCTGTTCTTCCCACAGGAAGCAGAAGCAGTGAAGGCGGTCTCCGTCCTGTGTGCAGCCAGTCTAAAACAGCCCACGGTGCAGGGCCCTTCTTAGCCTCACCAGGAGGAGAAGGCTTTTTCTCCCGTAGCAAGAAGTGAAGGAGAGTGATGGGACGAGCTAAGTCCTAATCCCTCCAGGAGGGCAGAAGTCCCTGGTGTGCAGACTGGCAAGAATGCAGGAGGAGAGACGATGGTTCCCTAACCCAGGAGGGCAGTGCTGAATGAAAAACTAAAGGCGCCCAGCTGGCTTGTGGGAGCTGCTTCTTGCCTCTCCTGCTTCCCAGAGAACAGACCTCTGGCCCCCCCACACCTCTGCCTGAAAGCCTACACCTCCCAGCAGCTGCGGAAGGGCACGTACTTGGGCAAAGGTCAAAGTCCCTTTGAAAGTTAAAATCTGTGGTAGAACATTTTATTTCAGTCCCATGATAGGTTTGAATGAGGTAGAACTATTTCATTATTGAACTTTTAAGGATATAAAATTGTTTTTAAAGTTTCCCAATATTTCTCACGATCACTAAATTATAGAGTTTTATAATTAGCCTCATAAAAGGAAGAGTGTATTTATAAGCATGTATTTTGTAAAGCCCCTCCTACCTGTCTTTCTGAATTGTCACCCTGGGAGACTCATAGCCCGATGGTACAGCATGGGTATAGCACAGCAGCTGCAACAGGGACTCAAGCAAGCTTGTCCAACCCGCAGCCTAGAATGCATCTCCACACAGATTCTTAAAACATTCAATATTTCTTTTCTTTTCTTTTCTTTTCTTTTCTTTTTTTTAGCTCATCAGCTATCATTAGTGTTGGTATATTTATGTGTGGCCCAAGACAATTCTTCTTCCAATGTGACCCAGGGAAGCCAAATGAAATGGTTAGACACCCCTGAACTAGCAGATTGGATAATTCTCCAAACAGTGATTCTGGAAACACAATTCATTCTATCCTATGGTTCTACCATTTTCAATGTGTGACTCTCAGAGTGGACTGGGGGTTCTCTCCATTCCTGTCTGATGAGGAAGGAGAAAAGAAAGGGACCCTAGAGAATAGGACTGGAAGTGTCATATATATGACTGTCATCTATAATGTTTGTTGGGCCAGAACTCAGTCACACGCCTCATTCAAAGGAGGCTGCGGAATGTAGTCCAGCTGTGTCCCCAGGAAGAGGAGGACACGGGTTGGGTGAGCATCCTGCCTGTCTCCGCTACCATCGGCTATGATATTAGCTCCCAGTCTTCCTTCTTCTTCTTTTTCTGTTTTTGTTTTTTCTTTTATTATAGATTTATTGTATTGTTTTTGAAAGAAGGTGTGAGAGAAGGAAGTAGGGCCCAGAGCGGTCTTCATAGTTGTACACGTTCATTGTATCATGGTTTCATTCCACACAGGTGGATGTGGGGCCACGCAGGATGGAACCGACCTGGGGGCCTCCCCTCCTGGGAGGCAAGAACCTTGGCTGCCGTCCTGGTGGTTACCAGTTGCAACGCAGCTCAGCATGTGGGTTTGCACAGTCCAGGGCCGGGGCTGGGCATCAAACCCCAGACCTCATGATTACGAGACAAGTACTCAGTGCTGAGCTATCCCGGCATCCATATCCTGCTGCCATAATAGCTCTAAAATTGTTCTACTCTTCTCTTTTCCTTTATTTTCTATCCTACCATAATTTTCCATTTTCTATCCTTCCATAATTTCTTATAGCTTCTTTTTTATCTTTCTAAGCTCATATCCTTCCAATTTCCTTTATACAGTGGCCAGTTATTCTTCTAAAACTCAGACGTGATGATACTATTCTCCTTACCCAAAAAGACCAGCGTCCCCCACAACTGCACGTACAGAATGAAGTACACACTCTTCAGCCTGGCACACATGTTACCACACCCTGTGCTCTCATACCTTTGATCTTCCTGTTGCTTGTGTCATGTTCTTTTCTTTTCCATGTTAGTACGTGCGATGTCCCTTCAGCCTCCTCTACCTCTTAAAACCATGCTCACATGGCATGTTCTCCATGAAGTTGTCTGTCCTCTCATAGTCTTCTGTTTAGTTTTATTCTCGTGTTATTCCTCTATGTTACACTAGTCTCACATTATGTGTCTAAGGACAAATGTATATCAGCAAAGAGCAGAACCAACTGAAAAGTTGTAAGTATTCACGTCTCCATATTGTACAGGAAACTGAAAATGATATTTTTTTGTGAATTTTTTCAATTTAAAACTTTGGCCACCTAGATGCGCCACGGCTTCGGTAGCGACGGTGTCACCTCCTGGTTCTGAGCCTTGCGAGCCCCTCCCCCAGGAGACCGTTGCAGTCGTCCATCCCCTGCTTAACTGTAACCACATGCAACCGAAAGGCGGTGATCAAAAATGCCGATATGTCTGAGGAGATGCAACAGGACTCAGTGGAGTGTGCTACTCAGGCGTTACAGAAGTACAACATGGAGAAGGACGTTGCGGCCCATATTAAGAAGGAGTTTGACAAGAAGTACAACCCCACCTGGCACTGCCTCGTGGGGAGGAACTTTGGCAGTTACGTGACACATGAAACTAAACACTTCATCTGCTTCTACCTGGGCCAGGTGGCCATTCTTCTAGTTCAAATCTGGTTGAAAGTATGAGCTGTGCCACACACCCAGTGATCCATCCAAAAACAAGGATGGCAGCCTAAATTCAAAATCCCAGAGACTGCAATCTTCAGCCTTGCCCATAGGAACACCTTGATCTGGAGCCTTTGTGTTTTGTACAGGGCATTCTCTGTACTCATTTGTTGTGGTTAAAAACAATTCGCAAAACCGCTTACATTTGAATTTATTTTCTATTCCATACCTCTCTGCCCCATGTTTCTTCTCAAAATCCACTCCTTTTCAAAAAATAAACCTGTTGAAGAAGAAAAAAATAAATAAATAAATAAATAAAACTTTGGCCATCTTCAGGAGTCAGAAGGAAACATCTCTCCCACTACTGGTGCAAGGGAAGAAAACATTTATTTGGTTTTTTCTAAGAATCTTTTTGTTACTGTAACTTCATTTTTAACACCAGTGTCTGGAATGTTATCAATTTGATTAGTCTTTAATTTTAAAAGCAGGCTTCTAAGTATAGTGTAGAAAGGAGGAAAAGAAGAATAACTTTATAGTCAAGAAATCTGACAAACACTACCTCAACCAGGTCATCAAGGATGACATTAATAGTGATGTCATGTTGACAATATACGAGGGGGGCACCCTTAGAAAAGTGGCATTATCATCTGGAGGGTGAGACCCTTGGAGCACAGGCTTCTCCCGCTGGGTGAGTGTTCTAGGAACCCACCTGCCCAGTGTACCAGCTAATGATATTGGGAGAGGCTGCGTTTGGCTTCAGTGAATATTTTTGGAGACTCTTTCAGTGTGTTTGCCCACTGCGTGATGTGTGATTTACACGAACAATGTGCAGCATGACAACTGCCCACACCGTACTGAGTGCTCAACAGTTTTTGACCAAACAGGGCATGACCCCTGTGACCACCCTCCCTATTCACCTGTTCTTGCCCCTAGTGACTATTTTTTCATTCCCAGATGAAAAAAGTCCTCAAAGGGAAACATTGTTCCAATGTGGAAAAGCTAAAACAAAACAGCAGAAGCACTGAAAGGCATCAAAACAGACGGAGGGACACCAGGATAGCTCAGCAGGTTGAGCACTTGCCTCACCACCGCAAGTTCCAGGAATCTAATCCTGGCCCCGGCCCTTGTAAAACCATATGCTAAACTGCAGCACAACTGGTAACCCCTGGAATGGCTTGATGGTAAAGGTTCTTGCCTCCCATGTGGGAGGCCCCCAGTTTGGTTCTTGCCTCGTGAAGCCTGACATCCACCTGTGTGGAATGAAACCATGTCACATCTAATGATGTACAACTATGGAGACTGTTCTGGGCCTCTCTCTCTCTCGCTCTCTCTCTCTCTCTCTCACACACAATAAAATACATCTTAAAAAAAAAGAAACTGTTTTGAGCAGTGGAAAAAATGTCTCCATACGTGTATTGCATCAAACACAGAGTACCTTGAAGGTGACTGAAGTTTAAACATGCAAGAATAAATACACAATAATTTATAAACAAATTTTGTTTTTTGAAGGGTCCCCCTTGATATGGTATAGTGAGAATAACTGTCTTCTTCCCAAAACAATTCTCCAGTCTAATTATGAAAAAAAAAAACAACCTCTGATAACTCCCAAGTGAAAGACAATATACAAAATATCTGACTAAATTCCTCAAAACAGTCAACATCATCAAAAACAGGAAGTCTGAAAAATCAGCCAAGAGGAAACTAAGGAGACATGGTAACTAAATGTCATGTGTTAACCTGGATGAGGTCCTGAGACACAGAAATGACATTAGAAAAGAAAATGAGGAAATCTAGATAAAGAATGAACTTGTGTTAACAATCATGTATCACTGTAACAAATGTACCCTAACAATGTAAGATGTTAATAATCGGGGAAACTGGCTGTGAGAGATGTGCGAACTCCCCACTCTATTTACAATGGTTCATTTTATGTGTGAACTTGGCTAGGCAATGTTATGCAGTTGTATGCAAGTCTAGATATTTTTAGGAAGATAACTTTTAACTTTTAATTAACATTAAATCATTATACTTTGAGTAAAGCATACTCCATTATGTGGGTGGGCCTTATTAAATTAGGTGAAGGCCTTAAGAGAAAAGACTGAGGTCCTCTTAGCAGAAATCTGAATAAAGTATGAACTTGAGTTCACAATGATGTCAATGTTGGTTCATTAATTGTGATAAATATACCACACTGATGTAAGGGAAATCTGGTTATGAGGTCTCTGAGAATTCTCTTTAATATATTTGTGATAATTCTATAAATCTAAAACTGTTCAAAAATTTTTAAATATTTTTAAAAATCAGACTTACAGACTTTAGTTTTATTGGCAGAAATAATATTTTGCTTTAAAACCGTGAAATGAGGAGCATAGACCACTAGATTCCACAGTAGCATCTAGAGTTCTGCTGAAATGACACAATGGGGTGCAAGCTGATTTCTCTTTATTGACTTATACAAGGAAATAGCCAATGACTATTTTACAGTGGAAACCCTGGGCATATGGAAACAATCAAAGTCAAGATTTTAGTGGTTACCTGAGGGTAAGTGTGGAGGGGAGTGATGGAGGAAGGGGGCATCAGATATATAGTGAGGGAAGGAGAACTGACTCTGGGTGGTGAGCACACAATACAACACATAGACGATGAAATGTAGAATTGTGTCAACCAATGTCACCCTAATACATTTAACAACAACAACAAAATAACATTAATTTTAAAAAGGGAACACACTGAAAACTGAACTCTTTTACTTAAAATGAGCATCAAATGTATTTTTAAGGAGAATATTTTTTTATTTTTTAATAATAATTATTTTTCTCTTTCTAGTGTCTTTTTCCTGCTACTTTAATAGACCATAGTGGCAAAGAGAGAACTGGGAGCAGGAGAAATGGAGGTGAGGGGCAGAAAAGTCTTTCCTCTGTCTGGCAGGTCATGTTCAGAATATCAGGTAAGTTGAAGATGAAGCCATTCATTCAGAAATATTTATTGTTTGCCTACTCCCTAGTAGAAAATGTGAGGACTTCTAAATACAAATGTTGCCTTCAATATCTTATCATTGTTCAGGGTTGTACATACACACACACGATTTATATAAGAATAGCTTATATAAATCATATCCTTATATAAATTTATGTTAATATAATAAATATATATGTAAATCATATAAATAAGTGTAATATATCACATGTGTGTATATGTATATAAATATGTAAAATATATATATATATATTTATATTTATATATATATCCTGGTTAGCTCACTGTCTTTCCTTATCTCTCATAGGCAACTACCGTAACTCTTCTAAGGTGTTTAATACGTACCGGTATCTTGTATATGTGTGTGTCCCTGTAAAAACATATACATATTTTTGTGGGCATATATATATTTTTAAAGATTTATTTATTTTTATTATTTTTGACAGAAAGAGAGACAGAGAGAGGGGGAGGCCCCAGAGCAGTCTCCATAGTTGTACATTATCAGTATTCGACATGGCTTCATTCCACACAGGTGGGCGGGGTGCGCAGGGTGGGAACCAAGCTGGGGGTGTCTCACATGGGAGGCCTGCCCCTGTGAGCATGTGGGCCTCCCACATGGGAAGCTCACCCCTGCAAGAACTGAACTGGGGGCCTCCCACATGGGAAGCACATCCTAGTCTAGCATATGGGTCCACAGGAGCTGGGCCAGGTCGGATTCTCAGACCCTGTGGAGGTTGCAAGACGAGCACTTAACCCGCTGAGCCATTCTAGCATCCCCAGGTGTATAGCTTTAACTTATGTAAATACTGAGGTGACGTACATCTTATCCCATTTTCTTAGTTTTTTCAGTAAGCACTATGTTTTTATCACCCGTTCTTGTGGTTATGTGATTGCATAATCTTTTACTTATAATTACTACATGATATTTTCAGGTGAGCATCCTGGAAACAAAAAGGACCCTCTTCTGCCAGTGCCATTGTGGAGTTGGACACTCTCCCCCTACCACTCCCCTCCTCAAGGAAGCTACAGTTGGTTGATGCATTCCTTCGGGTCTATCCACTTACGAGACCAGATAATCTAGGAATATTTCCAGAGGATTCTGGCTCACTTCATTAAGAAGAGCATGTTATCATCTATTCAAAGCTGTAGTTAGTGCTACTCTACAAATCCTCTCTGCCTCTTCAAACTATATTAAATCTGATTCCTATGAAAACTGTTTTTTCTTTACCCCAGAAGACTATGTCAATTCCATCTCTAAAATAACCATAGGATTTCTAAGCATTAATTATGTTTCAGGATGTGCACCTGTGGGAGAACAGAAGGGGAAAGTTCTGGGAGACAGGAGCCAAAGGCCTTGCCTGGCTGTGTCTGATTGCCCGAGCCATCTTGAGCGGATCTCAACCACCTTCTGTGATTCGAATCAGTGCTGGAGTCACTCTTCCTGGCTTTGAATCCCATTTCTGCAACTTCTTAGCTGTGTAACCTTGGGCAAATTACTCACTTAGAAAATGAAGTAATTAAATCACAGATGATTTCTAGGATGGATTCCAATTCAACTACTGTTTTATCCATGGATGCTTTCTTGGCTCTGTGCCCTTTGTTTTTTGTTTTTTGTGTTTTTTTTGGGGGGGGGGGTTGTTTGTTTTGTTTTTCTGTCTGGAATGTCTTTACCCCAATGTCCTCTTCTCCCTTCAAGGTTCTTTCCAGACAGCGTGTTCTCTATGAAGCTTTTCCTCAGAGCTTAGATTTAAATAAAGAATTGAAAGATGTTAGAGATGGAATAAATGAAGGTAAAATAAAATATTTCACTTTACTCATTAATTGATCTAATAGATAACTGTTCAAATAACTAAGAGTAACATCCTATAGCATAAGGATGAGGGAAATGAATGGCATTAATGTCATAAGGCATGAGATGAATTGAGAATACTATTCTAAAGTATGTGCCTTATATATGAAGTGATATAATGTTATTGAAAACTGGACTTAAATTTGCTTTAAATATATATTATAAATTGATATCATTAAGAGAGGAGAGAAAATAAAATTATATAAAATTATCAGTTAAAAACAGAGAAGAAAAAAAGAAAAAATATAAATAATAAGTAAATTGGCTAGAAAAGAGTTATAAGCATAGTAGATATTAAACCAAATATGTCAAAAATTATATTACATATGAATGGGCTAACTATACCAATTAAAAAACAGACATCATCAGCACAGATAAGAAAGAAGACTCAACTATGTATTTATTATATTTTAACAAGAAACCCATTTTAAATATAAAGAAAAAAGTAAAGGAATGGGGGAAGATGTATAATCATAACACTAATCAAGAAAAAACTGAAGTAAGTATATTAATTTCAGACAAATCAGACTTCAGAACAAGAGATATTATCAGGGATAATGATAAAGGACTCAGTTTTCCAAGAACATAAAAATCTTTAAAGTGTATATGCCTAACAACAGAACATCAAAAGACATGAGGTAAAAACTAATAGAGCTGCCAAGGACAAATAGACAAATTCATTAATAGAGCTAGAGATTCAACTACCTCCTGCGTAATTGATACATCCAGCAGGCAGAAAATTAGTAATAATATAGTTAAACTGATCAGCATCATAAATCAACTGGATCTAATTGACATTTATAAAATAGTTTATTCAACAACAGTAGAATACACAGTCTTTTCAAACTCATATGAAACCTTTACCAAGGCAACCACATCTGGAGCCATGAAACACAGGAACAAATTTAAAAGACTAGAAATTATACAAAGTAGGTTCTCAGACTGTAATTGAATTGAACTAGAAATAAATAGGTTAAAAATTGCCAAATATTTAGAGATTTAACAACACACTTTGTGTTCGACATAGTAAAAGCAATGCTAATGGAGAAAATTTATAATATGGATGCCCATATTAGAAAAGAAGAAACATTTAAAATCAGTAATCTAAGCTTTCACCTTAGAAAACTAGCAAAAGATGAGATTGTAAGACTAAAGCAAGGAGAAAAAAGAAAATAATAAAAATTAGAGCAGAAATCAATTAAATTAACTGAAAAACATAGAGAAAACCAATGAAACAAAAAACTGGCTCAAACAAAAAAGATCAATAAATTAAGAAACCTCTAGACTGGCAACCAAGAAAAAAAGAGAGAAAACACAAATCACTAATATCAGAAATGAAATAGGGGTCTTTACTACTGATATGATGGACATTGAAAGGTTAATAAAGAAATGTGATAAACAAATCTATGTCCACAAATTTGATATTTTGTGGATAAAGTTTTTGAAAGGCACAGAGTATAAAAACTCACACAGGGCTAAGTAGATAATCTGAATAAGGCTATAACTTTTAAAGAAAAGTAAATAAATAATTAATAAGCTTCCTAAAGAGAACCACAAGATCCAGATGGTTTCATTGGTAGCAAACATTTAAGGAAGAATTGATAGCAATTCTCTACAATCTCTTTCAGCGTATAGAAATACAGAAAACACATCCTAACTCATTCCATGGGGATAGCATTACCCTAATACCAAACCAGAGAAAGATGTTAAAAGAAAAAAAAATTAGAGACCAATTATCACCTATAAAATTCATGTAATAGTAGTACCTACATTATAAAATTACTGTGAGTAATCACTACTGTGTATTTAATGAGTAAATAACTATAAAATATTTGGAATAGTGCCTGGGATATAGGACACGCTTAGTAAATATTACTTATTCTCACTTACGGGGACAACAGAACCAAATATTTTTAAAATTATAAAAAAGATACTCAGATTGAGAGGGGAAAAAATAAAACAGTGTTTGTAGGTTACATGATTATCTATGTAGAAACCCCCAACGATTGGCAAAATCAAAAACTCTCTTAAAACTAAGTGATTATAGCAAGGTCATAAGATATAATAAGGTAAATGTACAAATTCAATTACATTCCCTTTTATCAACAATGAATATTGGATTTTGAAATTAATAGTATAGTACCATTTATTAATATATCAGGGTGTCCAATATTTTGGGTTCCCTGGGCAACATTGGAAGAAGAAGAATTGTCTTGGGCCACACATCAAATACACTAACACCAATGATAGCTGATGAACTAAAAAAGAAAAATCACAAAAAAATCTCATAATGTTTTAAGAAAGTTTACAAATTTGTGTTGGGCTACATTCAAAGCCATCATGGGCAGCACACAGAAAGGGCTGTGAGGTGGACTAGCTTAATTTATATTAACATCAGAAAACTTGAAACAATTAGGCATAAATTTATTATTATATGTATATAGACATATATTCTATATGCAGAGAAATACAAAACTCTAATGAAGTCATAACAAAATTTAAATAAATGGAGAGAGATTTTTGTATGGATTGGAAGACTTAATATTGTTAAGGTGTCCATTCTTCCCAACTTGACTTGCAGATTAAACACTATACTGATCAAAATCTAAGCAGCAGTTTTGTAGATATCAAAAACTGATACAAACATTTATATGAAAAGGCAAAACAAAAAAAAATAGTGAACACAATACTGTAGAAGAACAAAGTTAGAGGACTCACATTATTCAACTTCAAGACTTACTATAAAGCTACAGTGATGAACACAGTATGGTACTGGCAAAAGAACAAGAATAGACACATAGATCAAAGGAACAGAAAAGAGAGCCCAGAAAGAAACCTACAAAATCATAATTTACTGGCCTTTGACAAAGAAGCAAAGACATTTTAATGGAGAAAGTATAATCTTTTTTTTTTTCTTCACTAAATGGTACTAAAACAATTGGTTGACCAATGCCAAAAATAATAATAAAAAAAAAAATGCATGTAGACACAGACCTTAAACTCTTCACAAAAATTAACTCAAAATGAATCATACATCAAGATGCAAAAGGCAAAACTACAAAACTCTGAGAAGGGGAAGCCGGGATGGCTCAGTGGGTTGAGCGCGTGCATTGCAGCCCCGGGATCTGAGGATAGAGTCCCTGTCCAGGCCCTTGTGAACCCATATGCTGAACAGGGTGTGCTTCCCACCCCAGTGTGGTTCCCACCAGGGTGAGCTTTCCATGTGGGAGGCCTCCCAATTTGCAGAGGCGCACCTCTTATGGGGGAGGCCTCCTGCCCTGTTCCCACCCCGCAGCCCCATACCCACTTGTGGAATGAAACTGTGTCACAACTAATGACGTATGGCTGTGGAGACTGCTCTGGGCCCTCCCCTTCTCTCTGTCTCTCTGTCAACAAAATAAATCTTTTCAATAAATAAATAAATAAAACTGTGAGAGGATAACATAGGAGAAAAATTAAGATGACCTTTAGTTCGGTGATGAGTTTTTAGATAAAATACCAAAAGAATGATGATAATGTGCATTCTGGATATAATGTGATAAAAATGGTACTTTACCTCTGGATTCTTCCTTTCCAAAACCCATAACAACAATTTAATTGTGGTTTAAAAAGAAAAACAGACAAATTCCAAAACAGGAGCACGTACATTATTCATCACCACAACCTAATGATGTAAGACCTCTTATTATTAGGATAGAAGAGATTTGAGTATACTTGTAGGCTAAGAGAAAGAATCTAATGAAGAGCAAGAGATCAAAGAGCTAGGTTAAAGATGGGATTATTGATCAAGCAAGGTTCTGAAGCAGTTTCAAGCTTCCTTGTGCATCAGAATCACCTGAGGGGGCTTGTTAAAATGCAGACACCTAAGTAAAAGCAAGTAAATGAATGAGACTGTATCAACCTATAAAGCTTCTGCACAGTAAAAGAAACCACAACAAAACAGAGGCAACCAACCGAATGGAAGAAGACATTTGCTAACAACTCTACTGATAAGGGGCTAATATCCAAAATATATAAAGAACAGATACAATGTAACAACAAAAAAACAAACAACAATCCAATTTTAAAATGAGCAGGGATGTGAAGAGACACTTCTCTAAAGAAGACATAGAAATGACCAGTAGATACATAAAAAGGTGCTCAATTTCATTAGCTATTAGGGAAATGCAAATCAAAATTGCAATGAGATAACACCTCACACCTGTTAGAATGGCTATAATCAACAAGACAAGGAATAACAAGTGCTGGAGAGGCTGTGGAGAAAAAGGAACCCTCATATACTGCTGGTGGGAATGTAAATTGGTACAACCACTGTGGAAGGCAGTATGGAGGTTCCTCAAAAAATTAAGAATGCAGGGGAAGCTGGGATGGTTCAGTGGGTTAAGCGCTCACTTTGCAGCCCCAGAGACCAGGGATCAAATCCAGGCTCTGGCCCAGATGGACCCATATGCTGAACTGGGGTGTGCCCCCAGTTCAGTTCTTGCCAGGGCCTATGTGGGAGGCTCCTGGCCCAGTTCCTGCCCTGCGCAGCCCTGTGCCCACCTGTGGAATGAAACTATATGGAAAACTAATGCTGTCAACTATGGAGATTGCTCTGGGCCCTACCCCTTCTCTCTGTCTCTCTCTGTCTCTGTTTCTCTCTGTTAAAAACCAATAAAAATAAATCTTAAAAAAAAAAAAATTAAGAATGCAATTACCATACTACCCAACAACACTTCTTCTGGGTATCTCTGCTCCCCACCCACCTCCCCAAAAATTGCACATATTTATTTGTAAAGATACCGTGTTTCCCCGAAAGTAAGACATCCCCTGAAAACAAGACCTATTTATAGTTTTGCCTCTCGCTGAAATACGTATAAGGCATCCCCCCGAAAATAAGACCTAGTGCAGCTTTGGGAGCAAAAATTAATATAAGACACTGTCTTATTTTCGGGGAAACAGGGTAAGACACTGTCTTATTTTCGGGGAAACAGGGTATAAGACACTGTCTTATTTTCAGGGACACGGTATATGTACCCCTATGTTTATTGCAGCATTATTCACTGTGGCCAAGCCACAGAAACAACTGAAGTGACCTTCAATAATAGATGATTGGGGGAGGCCAGGATGGCTCAGTGGGTTAAGTGCTCTCTTTGCAGGGCCAGGGACCAAGAATCGAATCCTAGCCCCGGCCCTTGCGGACCCATGTGCTGAACGGGGGAGTTCCCCCAGTTCAGTTCTCTCTCTGTCTCTGTATCTCTCCCTCTTTCTCTCTGTCAAAAACAATAAAAAATAAATAAATAAATAAAATAATAGATGATTGGATGAAGAAGATGTGATACATATGCATTATGGAATATTAGCCACAAAAAGCTGAAACACTGTCATTTGCAACAAAATAGATGGATCTTGAGACAACCATGCAAAGTGAAATAAGTCAGACAGAAAAAGTCAAGAATCGTATGATTTCATTTGTATTGGAATATAAAACTGAAAGCAACAAACAAGGCAAACATACAAGCAAAAACTCATAGATGCAACAGCAGTTTAGTGGTCACCAGAAGGTAAGGAGGCAGGGAGAGAGGTGGAAGGGAGTAAAGGGAATCAAATCTATGATGATGGAAGGAGATTTGACTTCGGGTGGTGAACACACAATGCAACGTATAGACAATGTATTATAGAATTGCATACTTGAAACCTATATAATGTTATTAATCAATGTCACTCCAATAAATTTGATTTTAATTAATTAATTAAAATGCAGGCTGCTAAGGTCTCACCTATAGATTCTGATTTTGTAGATGGGGGCTGGGTATTTTTTTTAATCGAATAAACTTGACATGTAACATTTTGTAAGTTGGAGTGGGTATGTTTAACAAGCATCCTAGATGATTCCCTCTCAGGGGATCCTAGGACCACGGGTTAAAAAGCACATGAGGGCTCAGATGAAGGTGTTAACCTTGGATGGAGAAAATGCTGCAGGATATGTATGGGCCAGGCACTGGTGGAGTTCTAGTTGGTGGCCTGCGTTTCTTCATGAGGTAAGCGATGATATCTCTGTGAACAACAGACTATTGGTAGCAGCAGGGTTCTCCAGGAGAGCAGTCAGATTGGAAACAAGTGGTAAGAATGGGAGAAGATGCCGCTAGACAGGCAGCCAGGTGTAAAACGCACAGTCCTGGAGCTAGCCAAACTTCCTGGCCTCTACCACCCAGTTCATCTCTCTGTGCATAGTCTCCTCATGTGTAGAATAGAGGCAGTAATAGTCTCCAAGTCATAGACTCATCGTAAGTTCTAAATGAGCTAACGTGAAACTCCTAGAGCCCCGCCGGGGTCATGGCAAACACTTAAATGAATGCTATCTCATTCACACTCCACAAGCAATACTCTGCTTGGATTTTACACAAATAAGTCAACTAATCTTACTTCATACAGAGACATTTGTCCCCATTTCAGAGATGAAGAAACTGAACGTAAAACACAAACAAGCTGTTTGTCTAAATCTACAATATAAGTATGTGGACAGATAGGAATGGGAGACCAGGTCTCCAAACTGCAGCTGCATTTTCTGAGTGTCTATTCTAAGCCAGGTATTGAGGGAAGTGCTTTGTCACACATCAGCACTCACCACTCATTTCCCCTATTATCAGGTGAGGATGTTGAAGACAAAGTTAAAAGCCAAATTATAGAGAGATGGTGAAAGCAGGACTGGTGGGAAGCCAGGCTGGTTTCAGAGCTCCTCCAGTGACTCCCACCCCTCTTGGTGTAGTCTAGAGTAACTAGGAATCTCAGTTCTGTTCCAGAAAAGCTCAGAGCTTTGCAGAGAATATAAATTAAAACAAGTACACACAAGCTTCAAAACAAGATGCTTGGGAACTCAGGGAGGAATTCTTTCCAGCTGGAGGTGCCTTTTGGAGGAGAATAGGATTGAGGTGTGTGGGTTGGGGTGTGGGGTTTGTGGGGAGGGTGGTGAGCTGAGAAGTGGAGAAGCAGATAAAGGGAACTTCCAAGAATGTCTGGTTATTAAACCAATATGTGCAGAAAATGTGGAAGGTAAGATCTGAAAGGGAATTTGGAGTCTGTTTATGAGGAGCTGGGAGAATGAAGCTAAAGAATTCGAACTTTAATTCTGTCGGCAACAGGGAGCCATGAGAGTTGTGTTGCTTTGTTTTGTTGCAAGTACTTGCTAAAATTATTATTATTATTATTATTATTATTATTATTATTATTTGCTTTTAGATAATTGAAAACTCGCATGCAATTGTAAGAAGTAATACAAAGAGATCCTGACGAACTTTCAGTCAGTTTCTGTCAGTGGGAATATTTTGCAAAACTATAGTCAATGCCACAACCAAGATATTATTAATAACATCGATACAAACCCCTGCTCTTATTCAGACTTCCCCAGTTTTACTTGTACTCCTTTGTGTATGTACTTAATTCTATCGAATTTTGTCATATGTGTAGGTTTGTATATCTTCAACCTTAGTCAAGATACAGAAAAGTTCCATCCCCACAAGAATCTCTCATATTGCCCTTTTGCAAGCATACCCACCTTCCTCCCAGGCCCCTTCCCTCCTCCCTAGCCCCTACTACTAATACCATGTCTATAATTTTGTTATTTCAAGAATGTTACATAAATGAAATTATATCATATATAATCTTATATGTTTGGCTTTTTTCACTCACCATCATTCTGTTGAGATCCATCCAAATTGTTACATGTATCAATATATACATATATATTTTGACTAGTAGTCCGTGATAGGATTGTACCATAGTTTAACCATTCATCTGCTAAAGGATGTCTGAGTTCTTTTCAGTATTTGACTACTATGACTCAAGCTGCTGTACATATTTGTGTGCAAGATTCATGCAAAGTTGTATGCATTTTGTGTGAACATAAGTTTTTATTTCTCTGGGACACCCAAGTGTGTAATTGCTAAGTTATATGTTTAATTTTATGACAATTCACCAAACTATTTTCCAGAATGGCTACCAGTTTACATTCACACCAGCAATGTATGGGTGGTCTGGTTGCTCTGCATCCTCTTCAGCTTTTCATGTTAGCATGATTTTTTATTTTAGCTCTTTTGATAGGAGGGTAGAAATATCTCATTGTGTTTTCAATTTGCATTCCTCTAGTGGCTAATGATATTGAAAAGATTTTTCTGTAATTATTTGCTACCTGTATGTCTTCTTCAGGGTGAAATGTCTATTTCTGTTTTTTACCCATTTCCTAATTAGACTTTTTTTTTACTATTGAGTTTAGAGAATTCTTTATATAGTCTATCTATTAATTCTATGCTAGATATGAGGATTGCAAATATTTTCTCACAGTATATACCTTTTCTTTCAAGATTAGCCTTACAGGGTCTTTCACAGAGCAAAAGTTTTTAATTTTTGTGAGGCCTAATTTATTAAATTTTTTCTTGATGGTTGTGAGACTGGGGTCAAGTGTAAGAACTCTTTGCCAATACTTAAATTCTGAAGATTTTCTGTTTTATTTTTTTCTAACGATTTTGTAATTTTACATGTTACATTTAAGTGATTTTATTCATTATAAATTAATGTTTATAAAAAGTGTGAGGTTTAGGTGGAGATTGTTTGTTTGCTTGTTTTGTTTTGTTTTGTTTTTGTCTAATTGCTCCATAGCTATTTGTTGAAAAGATGATTCTTTCTGCATTGAATTGCTTTTGCATCTTTGTCAAAAATCAGTTAGGCATTTTTGTAAGGGCTTATTCCTGGGTTCTCCATTCTGTTTTATTGATTTATATGTCTATCCCTCCATCAACATGACACTGCCATGACAAGAATTCCATTAAACCTATAGATCAGTCTGAAGAGAACTGACATCTTTACTAAGTTGAGTCTTCTAACCCATGACCATATGATGTCTCTCCATCTATTTAGGTCGTCTTTGATTTCTTTGATTAGCATTTTATAATGTTCATATTCAGATCCTTTGTGTTTTTTTAAGCATATACAAAGTATTTCATTTTCTTTAGAGTGATTATAAATAACTTTGCATTTTTAATTTTGGTTTTCATGTAGTCTGTATTATTATATGAAAACATCTTTTAACTTTAACCTACCTATGTTTTTGAATGTGAGTTTCTTCTCACTTTGAAATCCATATCATTAAGTTGTATTTCTTTTGTTTGTTTTTTATCTGCTCTGCCAATCTGCCCTTTTAATTGATATATTTACAAAATTTACATTTAAGGTGATATTTGATGTATTTGAGCTTAAGTACACAATTTTACTGTTTGTTTTTCAATTTTCCTCTGTTTCTCTTTTCTTGCCTTCCGTGGGTTTCTGGAACACTGTTAAGGATTCCATCTTAATTTAATTTTAGTGTGTTTGAGTATATATCTCTTTGTATAAAAAGTTGTTGCTCTAGGTATTACAATATTCGTATACTTATCATGATCTATTGGTATCAACATTTTGCCACTTTGAATAAAGTATGGAAACCTTATTTCTATTTAGGGCCCTTTGCCCTCCCGAGTTTTTAATATTATTGCCTTGAGTTTCAGATGTTGTTATAATTTGTGTTTCAATCATCAAATATGATTGTTAAAACTCATGAGAAATATAACCTATCATATTTACCCTAATTTTACATATTCTGATATTTTGCTTCCTTTTCTGAAATTCTGAAACTGTCCTCTGTTATCTCTTCCTTTCTGTTTAAAAAACTTACTTTTGCCATTCACTAAAGGCAGATTTGTTAACATTAAATTCTTTTAGCTTTTCTTCATCTTAACATGTCACTATTTCCTCAGCATTCTTGTAGAACAGTTTTGTTCAATTGAGAATTTGAAGTTGATAATGCTTTTCTTTCAGCCCTTGAAAAATGTGCTATTTCTCTGTCATCTATGGTTTCACATAAGATATCTGCTGTTAACTAAATGATTGTTCCTCTATAGGCAATATGTTTGTTTGTTTGTTTCTAGCTGCTTTTAATAGTTCTTTTTTTCTGCTCAGTTTTCTGAATTTCATTATAGTAGAGCTCAGTTGATTTGTGGTTTCACTTTCTAAGGTTTCAGTTACCCATATTCAGTCCAATTATATTAAAAGGAAAATTCCAAAAATAAACAACTTATAAGTCTTAAATTGCATGTTTTTCTTAGTAGTATCATGAAATCTCCTGCCATTAAGCTCTGTCCCACCCGAGACGTGAATCATCCCTTTGTCCAGAGTATCCACACTGTATATGCTAGCTGCCCATTAATCACTTAGTAATGGTCTTGGTTATCAGATCGACTGTCACAGAATTATAGTGTTTATGTTCAGGTAACCCTTATTTTACTTAATAATGGCCCCAAAGCAGAAGAGTATTGATGCTGGCAATTTGGATATGCCGACGAGAAGTCAGAAAATGCTTCCTTTAAGTAAAAAGGAGAAAGTTCTTGACTTAATAATCAAAGAAAAGGAAACCATATGCTGAAATTGCTAAGATCTACAGTACAAACAAAACTTCTATCTGTAAAAGTGCCTAATTTGTACATTTAACATACATTTGTGTGTATTGGAAAAAACATAGCATATGAGCACTGTCTGGAAAATATCCAGCTATGTAATATGAAAAATAGAGGTGTTGATGGCTGGATTGTTTTCTGGGTAGCCCTGGTATATAGGGTTTGTAATGACTGCAGTGTCAGACATCGACTGGGTATCCTGGAACATATCCCTTGCAAATAAGGGGAGACTACTGTAGGTGTCCCAGCGTGGATTTTACTGGAATTATCCTGGTAGTGCTTTTTCAGCTCCTGGGAACTGTAGGTTTGTGGGTTTTTTTACCAAATTTGGGGAGTTTTCAGCTATGTTTTCTTCCAATACTCATTCAGATGCACTCTTTTTCTCCTTTCCTTCTGGGACCTCAGTGATACAAATGTTAGAATTTTGGTTACTGTTCCACATGTCTTTGAAACTGCTCCTTCCCCCCCCCCCCCAGTCTATTGCCTCTAATATTGTTTACAGGGCTGTCCAGAAAGTATCCAGCCATGTAATATGAAAAATAGAGGCATTTGTGGCTGGATTTTCTCTGGACAGCCCTCGTACATTGAATAAATTTTATTACTTTATTTTTAGTTTACTGACTCTTCTCTATCATCTCCATTCTACTATTGAGCTCATTTAGGAGGTTTTTAAAAGTCCTATTATTGTGTTTTTCAGTTCTATAATTTCCATTTAGATCCTAATTATACATTGTATTTCTTTGCTGACATACCTATTTGTTTCAAAAATGTGAAAATGCTTGTTGAAATATTTTTATGATGGCTGCTTTAAAATTTTTCTCAGATGATTCCAACATCTGAATCATCTCAGCATTAGTTCAATTAATTGTCATTTCTCACCCACATAGTTCCAAACTGTGGATCCTAATGAGCTGGTATCTGCTCCAGAGCTTGGGTTGGGCTCATGCCTTTGAATCTTCTGGCCCAGGGAAGTGCTGGTTTTTTAGGATAGGTCTCTCCTTTAGGTAAAATATTTTATAATAGTGTTTGAGGTACAAGACTATTTAGATGTAAGAGCTATGGTCTTATATTTTCATCATTCCTTGTGAATTCTATTTAAGAACCTCTTTATTTCGCCTTTCTGGAATTTTAATAACCTCTTTATTTCACCTTTCTGGAATTTAAATGTTTTAACTTTGGAATATATATATTCTGCCCCAGTTACTCGTCTGTGTATATGTGCATGTGTGTGTGTATTGCCTCCAAATCACTTTCATTTATCTTCCACATCTTGTCTTCTCTTTCTCATGATTTCAATAGGCAGAATGCATCTTGTGATTTAGGAGAAATAGGCAATAATTGAACAATTGCTTGGAATCCTCACCCTGCCCCAAGTTCTCCTGCCCCCACCAGTAGGTTTCTTTCTAAACCTACTATATTTTCCAGACTGAAATATGCTCTGATTTGGATTAAAAAGCTCTTGACTACTTCCAATAAGTCATTGTTAAAATGCTCAAAGACTACAGGATTATGTGTATACAATCTTTAGCATTACCATATATACGACATTGGTGCTCTCTAGCTGTAATTATACATTGCCTGTTGCATTAAATATGCCTTCTAATAGTGCTTTAGGCAGTAGCTCCTTGAATCCTCCCCACAATTCTTTTTCATAGGTATCAGTTCCTCTTCTACAGAAAAGTAATTTCTCAAGACCCTACAGCTCAAAGGCATATGAAAGTATATTCAAAACAAGAAAAAAAGGGAAACATGCAAACAATCTAAACAATGTTTTTTGTTTGACTTTTTATTGGGGGGGGTGCCTCTAAAGCATGTGCCCTTGATCTCTACCCAATATGGATGTGCCTTTGGTTGAGAAAATAAGCTATGAAAATTTTTTTTTTACTAATGAATAAGAAATGGACCATCAGATTAATGACATAGAATGATAATACCAGCAAAAGATTTGAAATTAGGAAAACTAGGTTTGGGTGTAAAAGTCCAACATTTATGAGCTCTGTAACACTGAACAAGTCATTGTACCTGCTGTAGTACTTTTCTTTTGCTAGGTAACAAATTACCACACACTGCAGCTTAAAACAACACACCCAACTAATGAACTCACAGTTCTGCAGGACAGAGGTCTGTGGGCTCCACAGGGTTCTCTGCTCAATCAAGGCTAAAAGCAGGATGCTAGCCGGTCTGTGGTCTTACAGTTTCTAGAGCATTATCTGCTCTCACTTGCATTCAGGTTGTTGGCAAAATCCAGTTGCTAGCAGTTGTAAGCTTAAGGCCCGTGTCGTCTTGCTGGCTGTCAGTCAGGGGCCACTCCCCGCACCTAGAAGCTGTGAATATTCCTGTCCTGATGTTCTTATAAGGTTTTTTGATGATAAAATGAGACCCGTTGTCTCAAAATGTGGTGATGAATGTGACAGATGCTTAATGTTGCTGCATTTGGAGAGCAGCCCCTAAAGCTCTTATATAGAACCTGTCTGTCTAAACAATAGGAAACCCCATCTGGGGGTAGTTTCTGAAGCCTCTTATAACAGAAGTCTTAGTAGGACTAACCTCACGGGGGCCGGTGCCTGTGGATCTGGGGACCCCCCTCCGCTGCCCCTCCTTGGGTTGTGGGTACAGGCACTGTCATGTGTGGGGGACACCAGGCAAGCAGCAGTGGGGGTGGGGGGGCTGTGAAGGGGTGGGAGCGCCTGTGGGCTCGGCCAGCCTCGCATGGCCAGCCACCCCTCTGTAGACTGTGCAAGTGGAGTCTCCCAGCCTGCGCCCCCTGGTTCCAGTGCTTGCGTCGGAGTCCAACAGTTGGATCATTTCTCTCCGAGACTCGGAGCGTGCTGGTTGTACCTGGCTGCGCTCCGCTTGCCGCTACGTGGTTCGTGCCGCGCCAGCTGCCGCCGCCAGCGCTGCCTGGAAGAAGAGCGAGTTCGCCCGCTAGCCCTCTTGCTTCTCTCCTCGCAGCGAGGTAAAGCCACCTTCTGCAGTTTCTGTTTTCTTTTCGGGCACTAGAACACTAGGTGTAGTGGGCGAACCAGTCTGGGTTGTCGCGGCTGGGAACCCGCAAGCGCGCTGTGCGCAGAGCAGGTGGGTCCCGGTCCCCGGACGACGTCGGCACAGTTGCCGCGGGCAGTGGGTCTCTGTTGGCGCCATGAACCGAGCGTCTTGGACCCTGTGGGGCTCCTTGGGCACCCCTAGCCACCCTTGTACCCACACCCTGCATCGTGGTGTCCGCGGCGGCCAACGCTTGCCCTCGGAGGTCAGTCCGTGTCAGAGATGCTGACAATTTTTAATACCCAAGGAAAGATCGCAACAAGGGCGTCTTAGGGAACGGAAAGGCTCGGTACGATAGCTCAGAGGTGCGCGTTGTAAGGATTAGGAAATACTCCTTTTTAACAGCTTCTTATTCAGTTGTTAGAGTGGGGCGGTATGTTGTAAAAGCGAATGACAGTGCGTAGCTGCCATGGGGTAAGGCATCCTCGTGCGCGGTGCTGAGCGAGCCTCCCCCCTCGCCAGCCCTCCCCGCGGGGGGCGGTGAGCCAGGCTCCGCCTCACAGGAAGGAGGTGTGGGGTGGGGGAGCCAGCCAAGCCCCGCCCCCGTGTCCCCAGCAGAAGCCGCGACAGCATTTCAGGGGAGAAGTCGCCTCGCTCACAACCCCTCGCTCCTTCCACAGGCTTCGCGCACTGCTGGCTCGGTGCCAGGGAAGTTGTGCTCTGGTCTCCGCCACGATCCCGGCCATGGGCAACTCGTGCTTCGGCTTCAAGGAAAAGCTGATGCAGCGGCTGCGGCCTCTGCCCACCCTGCTGGTCATCCGCGCCTTTGTTCCACAGAAGAGGAACAAAGATTACTGCGTGGTGATCCTCGGCTCCGCGGGCGTGGGCAAGAGTGCGCTGGTGAAGCGATGGGTGCGCGGCAACTTCCGCGACAAGTACGTGCCGACCCCGGAGGATGCGCACCACCGCGTGCGCAGCGGCCATCGTGGCACCGCCACGCTGCACATCACCGACACGGCCGGCGGCCGCCGCGCCCCCGGCTCGCAGCGCCTGGCCATCGCCAGGGGCCATGCCTTCGTGCTGGTCTACTCCGTCACCAAGAAGCAGACCCTGGAGGAGCTGAAGCCCTTCTACGAGCTGATCCGCGAGATCAAAGGCAGAAACCTGCGCAAGTACCCGATCGTGCTGGTGGGCAACAAATGTGACGACAGCCGCCGCCGGGAGCTGTCCGCGCGGGACGGCGTCGCCTACGCCATGGAGTGGAATTGCGCCTTCATGGAGACCTCGGCCAAGAAGGATGTCAACGTGCAGGAGCTGTTTCACGTGCTGCTGAACCACGCGAAGAAGTCCCCCGGCGGCCTCCAGCCCACCCAGAAGAAGCCCCACGTGCCCAAGGTCGCCGAGAAGCTGCTGGGCAAGTGCATCGTCATGTGAGCCCCGGGCCCGGAGCCGACACTGCGCAGAAAACGCGCACCAGTGCCAGTGTGATGTGTCATGTGTACATGTCTGACTTTTGTGCTGTGGGCTGGGTTGTAACAGCTAGATGTCCATAAATGTCCCTTGTAAGTTCCTTTTTCTTCTCCCAAGCAAGAGAATGCCAAGTGCTAGAACGTCAACATTGCAGTGGGGGAGGGGCGGAGAGGCAGAGCGATGTATCTGAGGACTAAGACTTGACAGACGTCAGAGATTAATGTTTGAAAAAGAGAATGAAACAGCAAAATGAACTGAAAGATGCCACCAGCCTTCTTGTAACCCTGTTATTGTGCATTATTTCTAAACATTCCATGTCCTGTAACTGCCTAATCAAATCTTCCCATTGTGTATTTAATTGTTAAGAAATGTGTTTTTGCAACAAATGCTTTCACAGATGACTATGAGATAAATGTGCTAAACAAGATAAAGATTCTATAACTGAGCGATGAGGGTGGGGGCAGAGAAGATGGTGAACATGGAACGTGTTTACTAGCAATGTGCCAGTTTTTAAAAAGTGTAACAATTTCGTGACTTAATAAAGCTTTTCCTGCATGCAATCAGCTGACCTAATGTTTTTTCATTGGATGACATTAAAATTCCAACCACATCTGGGGACAGTTTTCAATGAGAAATTAACATTTCAACCATATCTGGGGATGGTTTCCAATGAGAAATTAAAATTTCAACCACATCTGGGGACGGTTTCCAATGAGAAATTAAAATTTCAACCACATCTGGGGACGGCTTCCAATGAGAAATTAAAATTTCAACCACATCCAGGGACAGTTTCCAATGAGAATGTCACACATGGACACCTCTGCCCTCTTGGAAATAAGCAGAGGGGTGGAGGGAGGTGATGTTTAAAAGGGTCCCTGCAATGCAGAGCTGGTCTGTATCCATAATCTTTCCTGGACGGACACCCAGAACTCCAGGGGTCTTTGAAGGGGAGTCTCACGCCTGCTGTTCCTGGAGGTACTGGTGACAAGCAAAGCTCAGCCTTCCGTTGCCTCAAAAACCTTCCCTCAAGAAATACTGGAAATAGGGGGATGGAAGGTAAGGGGAGGAGTAGGTGGGATTTGAAATTTGAGAAACTCCTAAAGATGAGGTTTTAAAAATTAAGTTGATGTTTGGACATAAGTTAAGGTGACCAGACGTCCCGCTTTTGGCGGGACAGTCCGATTTTTAACAAATTGTCCCGCGTTTCGCAGAGTTTTAAAAAAGTCCCGATTTTTGGAAAGAATGCACGACAAGCTAGGGAACGGTGGGAGATAGACCAAATTTTTAATCAAGAACACCCCACCCCCACCCCCGTGTCAATGGTGTCCCGCTTTACCAATGTTAAAATCTGGTCACCTTAACATAAGTATTGAGGGGAGTGAGGGACTACATTTCTATACATAGCCTTGCTTGTGAGTGGTTTTTGAGTTTTGTTTTGTTTTTTTATTTGGAGGAGATGGGGGGAGGCTCTTAATCTGGTAATTTTTTTTCCCCCATAAAATGTTAAACTAATATTGAAAAATGTGTGTGTTTTTAAAAAGTGGTTTCATGTAGCTTGATTTTTCAGGAAGCAAACACACTGTTGAGAAGGAATCAGAAACATCTCTTTCATAACAGTACAACCTAAATTTCAAGCTTAAAATATTCATTTAGTGGCTCCTCTTAAAGAGCCAAATATTTAAGACTTTCCCTACTTACTTTCAAAGCAGTTATTCTCAACCACTAAAAAATACCTAAGTGGTCTTACTACATTACTTTTTATGTATTCTATTAAAAAATAGTTCTTAGCTAAAGTTCTTAATAAAGTAATTCCATTTAATATTTTGGCTATTTTCTAAGAGAATTCTTTAAAAATATATTGCATTCATTGTAGATGGGCAAGGGATCGTAAATGACAAGCATTACTCTTTAGAAAGAGGAGGACATGTTTTTAATGTTGCAAGTAATGCTTAGTAAATAGTCTTTTAAGATTATAGCAGATCTTTTTAGAATCTTATCTACATGCCGGTGTTTCTACACTACATTGGAGCAAGTATTTACAAAATCTTTCCACATGCCAATGTTCTACATTATATTATTTAAGCCTCACAACAATCCAACGAAGTGGTTACTGTTTTGCCCATTTTGCTGATGGAAACATAAAGGTCACAAAACCAGTAGGTTGGCACAGCCAATTTTTGAAGCCAGGTGGCATGCTCCAAACCATCAGTGCCCTTAACGGTTAACCACTATGGCGTATTTCTTCTCTAAGATTCTGGTCTAAGGATGAATAGGTGACTTTTCCGTTCGCCACCTGTATTAGACAGATGTGAAAAGAAAGCTTCCTCAGAGCCTCCCTAGAATCCAGATGGGAGGCAAAGAGCACATCAACACTTCTAACATGCACAGGGGTTAGAAACACAGAAGAGAGGCACTTTACCCAGGGCATTGGAGGACATTTCCCTGAAGAGATCACAAGGCTGGAATCTTTTATGCTTGATGGAGTTGGTTTAGGTGAAAAGGGTGTGGGTGAGAAAAGGAACAAGACATTTCAAGCAGAGGAGTGGGAACAAATGTAGGGTCTGAGAGATCACAGCCTATTTCCTGAGATGGATGGAGCAAATTGATAGATGATCCAGAAAAGCTGGAGTTTAGAATTCACCCTTTAGTAGAGGTAATGGGGAACTGGATGTAAGCTGATCTGATTATATTTACATTAAAAAGAGATCCCTCCAGAACCTCTGCAATAGGTACTAAAAGAGGAAGGTAGACAAATTTAAAAACAATTAGAAGAGTTAATTTTGAGTAAGTGGTCTAAGCATTGCCAGAGGGCATCAAGACTAAACAATAAATATGAGAATTATTTATAACGGAGAATGACCAGAACTTGGTGATGTGTTGGAGTTTGGAAAAGAGGAAGAAACTAACATGAATGCCACAAATTTCAGTAGGATTCCTGGTAGGTTATGGGGTCATTAACCAAGTTCAGAAATGCAAAATAGAGCCAATTTGGGGGGAACGAATGTTTGCACGTGCACGTGAGGATAATAAATTACATTTTGGGTAACATAGTTGCCAGGATAGCCAGTTGCTGGTTTTCAATGGGAGCTAGATAGGGATGGGGACCAGAGACAATGCCTTATCAGTATTGTAAGCATACAAGGGCTGGCCAGGAAAAAAATCTAGCCATTGTCAATATAACGAGAATGGTTACACGGCTGAATACTTTACAGGCATCTCTGGTATAGCTGGTGGTAAGGCTGTGAAGAGAGAAAAGAGGTGGTAAGAGGAAAGGGCTTAGGACAGAATCCTGGGAACATAAGCATTT
Organism: Craseonycteris thonglongyai; assembly: GCA_004027555.1. Classification (NCBI taxonomy): domain Eukaryota; kingdom Metazoa; phylum Chordata; class Mammalia; order Chiroptera; family Craseonycteridae; genus Craseonycteris; species Craseonycteris thonglongyai. The sequence continues at coordinate 7,943 of PVKE010000607.1, read as the reverse complement.
AGAAAGATACTAACCAAGGGGAAACTGTGACAGACACAAGTGACCAAAAGATAGGGGGAAACTCATCGTGTGCAGTGGTAAATGCTGAGGGAGAAATGACTTGCAAGGAAAAGCGTGTACTCTATCAGGGCAAAAAAAAAAATTTTAACAAATAGAATAAGGTGAGAATTAGGGAATGTTGCTTCGATTTAGCACATGGGAGATTTCTGGTTCCAGCCAAGATAAGATTGTCCCCATTCCTCCCAGGGACTCCTTCTTAAAACTAAAATAACCCTGGACCTAACACAGCAAACAAGCAAAGGAAAAGACCTAACGGTGCAAAGAAGTGGAATGCTTAGGAACCTCTGACTGTGAGGAATGCCATGACGCTGATTTCCCAGAGATTCTGCGTTGTGTCCCTTACATCCTGGACAGGCTACTGCAAAAGCTTCCAGACTAGAACCAACAACAGGGTCAGACCCAAACAAACAAACAAACAAACAAAAAGTGCCAAAAAGCCCTTTTTTTCCCAGTAAAGGCCTAGGAAAAGGGTGGTTTCTTAACAGAAAACCTTTTGGGCAATGCACACCTTCCCCCTACCCCTACTCCAACAAACACCTACAGCAAAAGGCCTCTTCTTCTTCCTCCCCCCAGAGGGAACTGGTCTTCTTACCCCACCATCCCTGGCCCTGTAGAAGCAGACCAGGAGGGTGCTGGACAGAGCAGGAGCTACTCTATCCCAGAGTAGCAGGTTTTCCCCACCCCCTTCCCCGCTGGCAGGGAGCTAAAGCTCTCAGTTCCCTTCCAGGGTTCTGTCAGCAGGTGCTTGGCAAAGAGCTGAGCCTCCACCTCCCCTGTCAGCAGTGAGACTATCAGACCATGTGAGGCCCAACAAGTCAACCCTCGAGTTCTCCACCACCCCACCCCACCCCTACCGCCACGGGTCTCAATTTCCTTGACCATAATACAAAAGCTTGGGACAAGTTAAACCTCCTGAAGAAATCACACATGAGAGGGAAACTTGACATTTTTACCACTTGGATAGAAGCAGGAAGGATATAAACGGTTCTCACCATTCTTTGAGCTAATCGTGTTATTCAAAGGAGTTAGCTCCTACAGCTTCTATGTCTGCTCTATCCAATATAGTAGTCTATAGCCAATATAGTGACTTCTGCACTTGAGATATGGCTATTCCAAAGTGAGATGTGCTGCAAGTATAAAAATACACTCTGGCCTTACTATAAAAAAATTAATGTAGAATATCTCATTATCTTTTATATTTATTACATGTTGAAATGATAATATTTTAGGTATATTAATAGTAGGTTAAATGAAATACAGGGTCTGGCTGAACTAACACCCCTTTTTTTATGAACTGGTAACGCTCTGGGAGAGTGTTACTTCTGCCGGACCTTGTATATTGTTTAAATTAATTTGGTGTTTTTTTTAATTTTTAAAAATGTGGCTACAAGATGATTATATTTGTGGCTCATTTTTGTGGATTGCATTATATTTCTACTGGCAGTGGTGGTGTATATTAAGAGTGGCTATCAGAACTAATTTCTATTATAACTTGACTTTGATTACATGCATTAGCCAGGCTCTAACATCAAGTGTCTAAAAATGTTAGCATGTATTTAAAACAATATGTATTGTCAGAGGTCTGAGTAACTTCACAAAATTTAAGAGTAACAGAAATGTAACAAAATCCACTGAGAGATATGTTAGTATATAAATGAATTCCAGCAGTACATCTATAAGCTACATCTGTAAACATGGGTCCACAGGCCCAGAGCTTGGAAAAACAAATATATCACACGGTGAATTCAGGGAGTTGGTGAAGATTAAAATAAATGAGAACTGAAAATATGCCCGCTGCACTGATATTATGTTTTCCCAGGCTACTGATACTGACAAGCCTGCCATGGGTTTGACATTAAGAAGTGAAAAAGCGGAGAAAAGAAACCTGATGGGAGATAAACACAATTTTGTAAAATGAGATTCAGTAAATTTAACTATTTGACACCAGTCTTGTGGGGATATGTGGGTTTGTTCAGAGCTGCTCATCTGTTTGTCCTCCAGGATAATGGACGTGACCTACAAGAGCTCTCACAAACTCAGAATAGCACCAGAATCACTCTTGCTCTGCCTCCATATGTCCTTTCCAGTATCCTCTCTGAGCACAGTACACCATGCACCCTTTCCCCAACCAACCTGGGCAATTTGCTGTTCCCTCAGACATCCTATGCAGTCATTCCTTTGCTGTATTTTCACACTATGTACTTTTTCTTACATTTTCTTCTATCAAAATTTTACTCACCCTTTAAAACCCAGCCAAAATACCAAATGCCATTTCCATTAAAGGCTTTCCTGTTTTTCAGTAATCATTCATCAGTGCTTTTAGGCACTGGGCTACGCCCTGGGGTACAGAGTTCCCACCCTCCAGAAGCTCATAATCTAGCAGGCAGAGAGCAAAGAAAATGAAGAAGCACAGCAGAGGTGGACAGAAGCCCTGAAATGGGTCCGTTCTCTATCCTGCTATCATACTGAGCTTTCAAACACGCAATTTGATTAGCCTGCCGCTTTAAGAGCCACCATTTGCCAGATATTCTGACCACTGTGCACAGTTGTGAAAGCAAAGATGTGTGTGAATCTCATCTCTGCTACCTCTTGTGTGTCTGTGGCCTAAGTACTGAAGTTCTCTGGGTATCATTTTCCTCAAATGTAAAATGGGGATGATGATAATAGCTTCTACCCAGGATGGTTGTGTTAAAATGTTAATACACACCAAGTACTTAGAATAGTGCCTGGCACAGCGTAAGAAATCCATAAATATCAGCTATTGCCATTATTAACAAAAGACTAGAAAGCACCTGAATGATTATCAGTATGGGCCCAGTATATTAAAATAATGAGGTAGTATGGGCCAACACACAATAAATCTTCAAGATTTATTTTAAATTCACTCCCATTTGAGGATTAGCATGTACGCACATGCGCGCGCGCACACACATACTCAAAAAACGGTTAGAAGGATATTCAAGTAATTATTGATAGGCATTGACCCTGAGGAGGGGCATAGCAGTTTAGGGAGGAGAAAGACCGTTTTTCACTTTATAATGTTTAATACAGTTTGAATTATATTACTGTGTGCATATATTATTTTTCAAACTATTGAAAAAAACAGATAATTTTCTTATGAGTTTCAGCAGGAAAGAACAGTGTGGAGATTAAAATTCAAATTTTCTAACACCAACCCCAGTGCTTTTTCAATTTTATTCAGTATTAATAACCCCAGGGAAGAACTACATGGTCTAATTGAAAGGAAAGAACTATAAGTGTGTTGTGCATCTAGGGTATGGCATTTAACAGACAAGAAATAGAGGATGCTCAGAACAATTAAATAGTATACCCTAAGGTCAAACACTGCAGTCACTGGAGCTGAGATTCTCCCCCAGATCCACTTGATGTCACCCAGATGAGCCCAGAGTCAAAAAATGTGTGTTTAGTCCAGTCTTTCCTTCTTTGCTTTTTTTGCTGCTCACAACCCTGCGTGTTGTGCAAATGAAATAAAATAATGCCTGTGAAAGCAATGTTCAGGATGCATGGAGTGAGTCCTCAACTGCTAAGGTGAATTGGATTGATGCTTCCTTCCTGCCTTACCTCCTAGCTATTTACTCAAAGACTAATGCAAATGTCTTTCTACGCAACACCCACAGCCCCTGGACTCTGGGAGAGTTTGTTCCCCTGATATTTGCAGGGGAAGCACATATAAAAAAATTCCATTTCAAAAAGCTCTAAACTCAGGCGTGGGAGGTCACTAGCCTGTCACGGTTAATGCATATCCGCTTGTTTACTGCTTTTGCTCTGAAAGCTCCTGTGGCCCTCTTGGTAAAGGTAGTCATTAATTTGGAGTGGGATAGAAAGCGAGGGATTCAGAGAGAAATTACTCATAATTGCAGTCTTCTATTAGTATGTTTTTTTCCTCAACCTGGAGCTGAACATTGTGAAATGTATTTGTTCCCAGCATAATTTAAATGTGAATTAAGTAGTGCTATGAGGCCGGGCTATTTGAGAACAAGGCAATCTGTCACATGTTTGGAATTGTTGCTTGAAATGCCCACCTGAGTGAAAATGTCTCCTGTCTTATTGGTAGAGGCATTTGTTAATGTGCTAACTTTGATACCAGCTCTTCCATTCTAAACTAACTGGTAGCCTCTGGAAACTTCTGTGGACTGCGTTTTTGTTGTTGTTGTTGTTGTTGTTGCTTTTCCGTATTTAAAATTAGAGGATCTCAAATTCAAGGTTCACAGTGGAAAAGTAGAAAGTTTAAATGACAGTATACAGGAAGATTATCCCTAATCCATAGTGAGCTGTCTGTACTAAATTCTACTAGAAAATGTGAACCCAGTGTTAAAATTTTTTTCCTGATACTTATGGGGAATCTAACAGTTTTTATTAATAAATATTGACAACCACTTAGAAATTGTTTGTAAAAAATTCTATTTGGATCTAACTGTATTAGGCCTGCCAGCCACCATTTAGAGACATCAGGCTGAAGAATACGGAAGATTCCTCACCATTCAGATATTGTGACGTCTTCATATTAGCTGTAAGAATAAAAAGTACTGAGGTAACTCCCATAGTTAATAGTGTTCATAAGGGCATTATGGTGGAGGATAGAGCTAAAAGCTCTTGATGGAACCCCATTTCTATTCCACACTTGTGCTGGAATTTATTCTCTCTAAACTCCAGTCCTTTACCTGAAAACTGATGATACCACCTCCCTCCTCCTATCACTGAGTTATAGAAAGTGAGTTTAAAGCTATAAATGTAACACAGATAGGAGATTATGAGGATCATTGTTTGATGATTGGAAGATGACAAGAAATTGCTGAAGTTTATGATAGGAGAAATTCAAACTGGATGTTCTTCACTGAAGAACAGTGAAGAGCCACGTAGACTCTGGGGCCAGACTTCCTGAATTTGAAATCAGGCTCTCCTGCTTACTAATCATGTGATCTTGGCCAACTGCTTCTATTTCCTTTACTTGCAAAATGGGGATAATAATAATTCTTTCCTTAGACTGTTGTGAAGAATATGCCTAAAGTGACCCCCAAGGATGCCTACCTCCTCCTGTTCATGGTTATATAGAATCTCCTCTTGAGAGAGGATTGTGGCTTGCTTCTAACCAACGGTGTATGACAAAGGTAATGAGCTATCACTCTTGTGATTGATTATGTTACACTTTATAAGACTCTGTCTTGACAACCTGGGGCTTGAATTCTTACTGAGGTCAATGAAGTAAATGGCCACGCTGGAGAAGCCCACATGGCAAGAAATTAGGAGTAGCCTCAGCTGTGTGAGTGGTCTCTAGGACCCAAAGACAGTCTCCAGCCAACATCCAGCAAAAACTTGGGGCCCTGCAGTGATACAAATGCCAGGAAATAAATTTTGCCAACACCTTCAATGACCTTAGAAACAGATCTTTCCCCAGACAAGTCTCCAAATGAGAAAGCAACATCTTGATTGTAGCCTGGTAAGACTGTGAGCAGGAATGTGTGCCTAGACTCCTGACCCACAGAAACTGCGAGGTGATAAATGTGTTCTTGTAAGCTGAATCTGTGATAATTTATTACATAGCAATAGAAAACTAATAAGACTCTTATAGTGTTGTTACGCATATTATATGAGTTAATATTTGTCATATGGTTTCATTTCAATGATATAAAGTTGCTAACATAACTATATTCTGGATAACCAGTTTATGATCAAATATGGCAGGCCCTTGAATAATGTGTTCATTCAATGTTTTCTTGTTATAATGTTGATGAGATGCTTAGGAATTTAACTCTTGTTTTATCAATTAGCCAGTGGTAAAATTGGTTTTGTTATACGTCATTTCACCACCATTCCAAGAACCTATTGAAGACTTTAAGTGATGATTTACTGCCCCAGTTGAGATGCTAGAATTTTTGCTTCTGTTTATGACTGTACTAGAGACATGTGTTACCCCTTTAAATGTCTCAGACTCATGAAAAAACACTTTATATAAAATAAACTATTCTTGCCCTCACTTGGTAACATAGTACTCATCACCCACCCTCCCACCAAGAATTTCTGAGAGTCCCATGGGTTACAGCTATGCACAAACTGGTTAACCAAATACAGTCCCTCTTGGCATCTTCCATGTTCTTCTAGAACTGCTCAATCCCCCAATAATAAGGTCCAAAGTCAACTTCAGCGTGGGAGAGTGCAAGCGTTTCATGCAGGAGTAGGGATTATTGCCTTGTCTCAAAGTCTGTGGACTTTTTCACCTAGTACCCAAAGTGGCATGGCTTATTGCAAGAGTCTCACCAAATCTCTTATGAAAGCAGAATCTTAACTTCTAGCCCTAAACCATAGCTCAACAGAAGACCCAAACATTTTACTTTTTCCTTGTAGCCCACTTACCAACATCTTTTCTTTGCCTAACTCAGTTTAACCTACTTGCCTCAGTTAATCTTTCCCTAATTTTCCAAACTGGGTTTTATACCCATTGTATATTCCCATCACACCCTGTCCTTGTTCTTTTCATTATTATTGTTTAATGGTTTTGCAGCCAGACAGATTTTAAGATTATGATCATGAGGTCGCATGGGGCTTTTGCTCACTGGTATATTCCCAATGTCTAGAACAAGCTTGTCCAACCCATGGCCCGCCAGCCACACACAGCCCAGGACAGGTTTGAATGCAGCCCAACACAAATTTGTAGACTTTCTTAAAACATTCTGAGATTTGGGGAAGATTTTTTTTTTTTTCAGCTCACTAGTTATTGCTAGTGTATTTTATATGCGGTCCAAGACAATTCTTCTTCCAATGTGACCCAGCAAAGCCAAAAGGTTGGACACTCCTGGTCTAGCACAATGCCTGGAATTTAATAGGCGCTAAATAAATATATGTTAATGAAGAAAGTTACATTTTATATTAGAAAAAATGTGGTTCAGAAAGGTTAAATATGTCCCCGAGGCATGGAGCTAATAAAGAGCAGAACCAGGATTCAAACCTACGTTTGTTCGATTCCAAAGTCCTGATCTCCTGACTTCCAAGCCTAAGAGCGTAGCCCCATGCTTCTACTTCCCTCATTCTCTCAAGAAATCACACAATTCAGACAAATCTGAAGGTAAAGTTTTATTCTTAAGTCAGAATAATCAATTGATTTTTCTGTGCAGATCAAAAATAAGAACTAAGTATATACTTGGAAATACAATAACCCAGTTGTTGCCAGGAAACTTGTCACTTTGCCTTCATCAGATCTGAAGCAGAGAAGCTTCCTGAGGTGTCGTATCATAGTAACAATTTTCTAACATAATCAGAAGAAAGGTTCCCAAGTAGCCTTCTTACTTCTCCAGGACACAGTAGGGGAGGATGGCGTCACCAAAAGGACTTGGAACTGCCATCTGAGGACAGGCCAGGAGCTTAAAGAGGCCAGGACAGGTGCCATGTGTGAAAGAAGAAAGCAGCTTCTAGATCTTGGAGTACAAGTGAGCCACCCAATGGGGCCCCTAATTCAAAGGGAGGTATTTGCAAAAAACATGAAGTTATTAATAATAACCAACATATATTGTGCTCTCCATCTATCTGTTTATTCAACCATCCATCAATTCCTATCCATTCATATCTGTCCATCCATCCATCCATCCATCTGTCAAATATTTACTGGGGGCCTACTAGGTACTGGGGCATTTCTAGGTGTTGAGGACATAGATATGAATGCAATAGATTGAACCTTATGGAACCCCTTGGTAGGCTCGAATAGGAGGAGGAGACTATAAATGAATACATAAATATTATATAATATAACATCAGGCAGGAATAAGTAAAGAGAAAGAAAGAAAGAAAGGAGAGAGAGAGAGCGAGAGAGAGAGAGAGAGAGAGAGAAAGAAAGAAAGAAAGAAAGAAAGAAAGAAAGAAAGAAAGAAAGA
>PVKE010000606.1:0-133011 GCA_004027555.1 Craseonycteris thonglongyai | reverse complement strand
CCTATAGAGACTGTTAGCCACCCAGGCTGGAGGGACCTTCCCAGACCCTGGGCTACCGCTGGGCTCCTTCGTCTTCCTGCCCTGGGCATCTTTTTCTCTGAAAGGCCGTGGCGGGAGGTGGGCACGGGGCACTGGGAAGGGTGGCCAGTGCTGAGAGAGAAGAAAGCAGCTATTTTAATATATTTTTGTGACTTTCAAAAAAAAAAAAAAAAAAAAAAATAGAGGAGCCGCAGACCAGAAGAGCGTCTAGGGGAGTCTGCACGCGGGAAAGGGAGTGGCTGCTGAGGGCCTCAGAGAAGCCTCCAGATAGAGGGAAGGAGGCACACGGATGCAGCAGAGACGCTCCGGGAAAAACCGGTTGGGTGAGCTGCCTGCCGCAAGGGACCGCCTCCGTGGGTCCTGCAGCCGCCCCGCCCGCAAGGCCGGAGTCAGGGAAACAGAGGACAGACGGCAGCGTGTTCCTTCACGTCGCAAGCAACCCTCCTGCAGGTCAAACTTTAATTTGCTTTTCAACGGCATTGCACACACACGGCCTTGATGAAAAAGAAAAAACCGAGAACAAGAGAAAGAATAAAATAGACGCCCCGTGATCCGAGGTGTGCAAGCCCAGTGCATTTCTCCAGCACTCTCTTCTGCACACACGCACGCAATCCCACAAGCCCTCACACCCTCTAGCAATCTTAGCATGATGGATATCCTGGAGTTAATTGCAGAAATAATTTACAGTGAGTGTTGATAGATTCCGGGAGTTCGGGGGGAAAAAAACGGCCGTAACGCCAGTGGCTTAGAATTTCCAAGTATTATATACAAGATTATACTTCTTACATTCTCTAGACATACGGTTTCCCCCAAAATGCTGCTTGTGATTATTGCATGCTTATTTCTACACCCTAGAAACTGAGTCTCTAGTTTAAAATTTTATTTAGCTTTTCCCTATAGGAGTACTAGTTAGAAATCAAGTAGTAATGTATTTCAGGGGATTATGCTTTTTCTGACTGAAGTTACTAGGGAATGTTGTATAGCTAAGAAATTTAGCCTGAGTTATTAGCATATTTAAAAATTTTTATTTTTCAATCACAGTTGACATTCAATGTTGCATTCGTTTCAGGGGTACAGCATAACTTAGGAAGTGATCCCCCCTATAAGTTTTGCACCCACCTGGCACCATGCGTAGTTATGAGGTTTCCTAAGCTGTACATCACACCCTGGGACTGTTTTGTAACCATCAATTTGTACTTCTCGGACCCTTTACCTTTCTCCCATCTGGCAACCATCAGTTTGTTCTCTGTAGCCATGAGTCTGTTTCTGTTTTGTTTGTTTATTTTGTGTTTTAGATTCCACTTATAAGTGAAATTAAAAGGTATTTAACTTTCTCTGATTTATTTCACGTAGCAAAATAACCTCTAAGTCCATAGATGTTGTCACCAATGGCAAGATATCATTCTTTTTTATGGCTGAATAATGTTCCATTGCATATATGTACACCTTCTTTACCCATTCAGAGCATTTAATTCATTTACATATAAAGTGACTATTGATAGGTATGTAGTTGGTGTCGTTTTATTAATTGTTTTCTAATAGTTTTTGTACTTTTTTTTCTGTTCTTTTCTTATTCTCTGGCTCTTTTTATGTTGATGACTTTCTGTAGTATTGCATTTGGATTCCTTTCTCTTTATTTTTTGTATATCTCATAGATTTTGGGGTTGGATTGCCATGTGCTTCATATAGACCAAGGGTGCCAGTCTTTTGGGTTCCCGGGGCCACAATGGAAGAAGAAGAATTGTTTGGGCCACACGTAAAACACTAATAGTTGATAAGCTAAAAAAGAAAATCTCAAACAAATCTTACAATGTTTTAAGAAAACTTATGAATTTGTGTTGGGCTGCCTTCAAAGCCCTCCTGGGCCCCATGTGACCCACAGGATGTGGGCTGGACAAGCTTGGTACAAACCAAGCAGTTTAATTTAAGTCGATGCTGCTTAAGTGTGAACACATTCTAAAATTACTACCATTCCACTCACCCCCTCCACGTTTATGTTTTTGTCATGAGTTTTACTTCTTTTGTGTGTATGAGTGTGTTTGAGGGCATCCTTAATGTTGTCATTACACGATCTTCTTACTTTTCACCTTTGTGCTAGCTTTAGTGTCACTCGATGCACGGCTTTTACGTGTTTGCCGTTATCAGTGAGAATTTTTTTCTTTGCGATATTTTCCTAGTCATTCCTTTTATTTCTTTTTTGCTTTCTTCTTAAAGAAGTCCCTTTACCATTTCTTGTAATACTGGCTTCCTGGCAATGAACTCCTCCAGCTTTTTCTTGTCTGGGAAGCTCTTTATCTCTCCTTCAATTTTAAATGATTACCGTGCTGGGTAAAGGCATCTTGGCTGTAGGTCTTTGCTTGTCATCACTGAACCCTTTGTGCCAATCCCTTCTGGCTGCAAAGTTCCTGTTGAGAAATCACCTGAGAATCTTATGGGAGCTCCCTTGTTGGTAACTAAATGCTTCTCTCTTGCCGCTTTTAAGATTCTCTCTTTGCCTTTGGCATTTTCATTGGGACGTGTCTTGGTGTGGCCTCTTTGGGTTCATCTTGTGTGGGACTCTCGGTGCTTCCTGGGCTTGTATGTCTATTTCCATCACCAGGTTAGGGAAGTTTTCCATCCTCATTTCTTCAAATCTCTTTTCAATCCCGTGCTCTCCCTCTTCTCCTTCTGGTAACCTTATGATGTGAGTGTTGGCATGCTTGATGTTGTCCCAGGGGCCCCTTAAATTATCTTCATTTTTTTTATCCTTTTCTTCTCTTTGCTGTTCAGATTGGGTGTTTGTTGCTGCCTCATCTTCCAAATCACTGATCTGATCCTCTGCTTCATCTAATCTGCTATTAATTCCCTCTAATGTAGTCTTCATTTCAGTTATTGTAATCTTCATTTCTGGTTGGTTCTATTTTTGTTTTTTATCCCCTTTATATTGTTTCCTATCTCTTTGTTGAAGTTCTCATTGAGTTAACCAATTCTTTCCCGAAGTTTATTGAGCTTCCTCATAACTAGTGTTTGGAGCTTGGCATCTGGTAGATTGCTTATTTCCATCTTGTCTGTTTTTCTGGAGCTTTGTTTTGTTCTTTCATTTGGGACAGGTTTCTTTGTTTCCTCATTTTGACCACCTCCCTGTCTTTGTTTCTATGCAAAAGGCGGGTCTGTTATATCTCCCAGTCTTGGCTGGGTGGCCTTATGTAGCAGGTGTCCTGTGAGGCCCAGTGACACAGTCGTCCGTTCCACCTGAGCAAGGTGCTTCAGGGGCGTCTCTTATGAGGGGTGAGTGTGCTCCTCTTGATTGCTGTTGACAAGTCAATGAGAGGAACTGACCCTCAGGCTACAAGCTCTGAGGTCTGGCCAAGACTACGGCGGACAAGCTATTGAGCCAGGACCGGCCTCACCAAGGAGGTCCACCTTCAAGGGACTTTCTGCTAAGTTCACCCTTCGGGTGTGTCACTTGTAGCATGAACTGGGCGGTGCTCTGGTGTGGTCTGAGGCCAGCCATCAGGAGGGTTGGTTCTAGGGGCTCTTGGGAGGGACTCTGGTGGAGGCCAAGGTCAGCTGCTGCTTGTGTCTGGCCTGGGCCAGCTGGTAAGAAGCTGAGAGCTGCCTGTGCTGGGCTTGAAGTCACCTGGGAGTAGTTACGCTGTGAACTGAGGTCAGACACCCCTCGCGCTGAGCTGGGGGCCCTGAGCAGGAGGTTCAGGGCCCTCCGAGGCCAGCGCTCCTTGTTTGGGGTCTTTGGATCTTTGAGAGATTTTAGGAAAGTCTGCAGTGTAGCAGTGCAGGCTGGCTTCTTGTCCAGCCTATTTGTTAATGGTGTTTTTAAATTATATAACCAGAGACTGTCCCTATACTTTTAAAAACCACTTAGAGGGAAATCTAGAAACAAATGTTCATGTATAATAACATGAGTAGAATAACATGTCAAATTTTTAAAAAATTGTCTCATGTTGCTTAGATTTTAAGTGTCCTCAAACATCTAGATTGAGAGTTTCTGCTTCTGGTGGGAGGTAGCAGGTTACAGCAGATGGATATTCTCACTGACAATTAGACGAAGCTGAGTAATTGCAAAAGTCATGTTTTTATAGGCAACAAAAATCAGACAGACGACAATGTGAGAGAGAGGAGAGACAGCAGGAGGAGAGTTAATAAGCTGATGAGCGATTATTTTATGGAGGGATTTGTCATGCTGGGAACACACGTCAGATCCCAGAGCAAGCGGATGGTCACTATAGAAGGAAGGAGAAAAAGCAATGTTTTGGGTGGTACAATGGAGCTCAAATAATTAAACTTGGAGATTTGAGGGATTTTAAATAGCCCATGTCTACATGAATTGACTAATTAAATGTTTTACATACACTCAAGAATGATTATGCACATAAAGTGGAATGGCCATAATCAATAACCAAGAGCAAAAATAGACAATAGAAACAAACCCATAGATAGTATAGAAGCTGACATTAGCCAACCAAGTCTTTAAAATAGCTATGATTAATGTGTTCAAGGAAAAAGAAAAAAACATGGACAAAACAAAGGAAGGAGAATTTCAAAATACGTATTTGGCTTTATTAAAATAAATGATTCCAATGGACAGTTTAGCACTAAAAATTAAATATCTGGATTTAGGAACTCATTGGAGGGGTTTAACACAAAGGAAGATGGGATTAGTAAACTGAAGATGTGTCAATCAAACTATTTATTTAGTTCAAACTGAAACAGCAGGAAAAAGGAAGGAAAGAAGATAAAAAAGCACAAGAGACATGTGAGACAGGTAGCAGTGTATCGCATGTGGAAGTGGAGTTTCAGAAGAGGAGAAAGAAAGATAGTGAGTGTAAAAGCTCTCAAACAAATGCAAGAATCAACCTCCATCTTCAAGAAGCTTAGAGAACCCTAAGAATATGCACGTATTTTAAATCTAGTGGCTTGTGAGAAGCAGGGAGGGACGGAATCATACTCCAGCCAGCTTTGTAGCTGGTGACGCTGGGGCTGGAGGTGGGTAGAGAAACGACACTGAACAACTCTCTGGTGAAGTCCTTCCTCTCCTGCCTGGCTTCCTAGTAACACCGTTCGATGTTGCAAATATTTCTGTAAAAATTCTACATCATGATTAAACCTGTGAGTCAATTAATTACCTCCTAGAAGTGTGGAATGTTCTTGTGAAGAGACCTGAGAGCTCCTGTAGTAAATAGCTTTACACTGGACGTGGCTGGTTCTCAAGGCTTTGATTTGGCTCCATTAAAGGTCATGATGGGAGACACCCCGGGCAGGAGGGCTCCAGGGGACCCCTCCCGGCTTCAAAGTCACCCTGCTTTTATCTGTTTTACTGGTTTCCACTTACGTTTCATTTGGGAAAAAAAAAAAATGTTCTTCAGATTAAAAAAACACAAAAAACACGAGTCTGTTGCAGCCCTCCCGCCCCTCCCCACGCACACTTTATATAACAGACAATATAATTGAGGCCTGGAGACACGAGGTGGCTTTCTCAAGGTTACACTGCTAATTAATAGTAGAACAGGGACCAGACTAAATGTCTCCTGAACTCCGGTTCACGGCCTTTTCTAAGACATCACACCGCTTCTCCTTATCTAAGAATTTATGCAAAACAGGGCATTTCTGCAACATAACCATTAAGAACACCGGCCTTTCCACTGTGTTATCTGAATATTTGTTCTGAACTCTGAGAAACCCATGATTTTCCTTCCAGTGCAACAGACAAAAGACACAACGAAATCTCATTTTTCCTTCCTCCCTTTTTCTTTGTTTCCATCATCTCGGCTGTATTTTATTCCCCTCTGTGTCTCACGCTTGCTTGAATGATGTGGCCATGAGCTTCGACCTCAAGGATCCAATTAGGACCATCTTCATTCATGGTCATACTTCCTGACCTCAAAGTTCAAGTCTAGGTTACAGCCCATTGATTCGGAACCTTTTCCGAATGGCATTGCGGGGGTTGTCACGTGTCACTTAAAATTTCCCTTAGCACTGAACATACTTTTTTTTGCTCTTGCTTTTATATTGTCCTAAAATCCACACCTAAACTTTTATAAAAGGTAATTAAACAGCCACAATAAACACTTGGATAAAATTTTAAATATACAAAAGGATAAAGAGTGATAAATAAGGCTGTCCTCTAGGTAAACATTCATCTCTTCAAGGATAACACATTTTCTCATGTGTACCTTGAGGATAGACTATACACATGGATAGACAGATAACATAGTTTAGCCTTCGTGTCTAACACAAATGGGGCCGCGCTGTAACACTGCCTGGCACCTTGCTGTTTTCATTTCACAATACTTTTAGATCCGACTGCTTATTTGTACTCCCACGGATGCGTCATCGTTCTAAGGGCTGCACAGTATTCCATGGTATGAATGTGCTGCAATCGATTTGTGTCCTCTGCTGATAGACACTCAGGTTACGCCCCCGTTTCTGTATAAAAAGCAGCGAGCCAATGAGGGGACTGCCGTCTGTCCACCTGAGACGGTCCTAGAAATGAAATCGTTACGTGCACTCGTTAGAGAGTCAGTGCCAACTGCTCCCCAAGGAAAGCGCAGCAAAGTATACTGAAGACCACGTAACACTCAGAAGCATTTTTATTCACGTCCTTGCTCACAAGTTGGTTGTAACACTTTTTATTTTTAGCAATACACCAGGACTAGGTAAAATGGTGTGTCATTAATTTACATTTACCTTATGAAGAGCGTAGAGAAAGAAGCATTTTTTTTTTTTTCAAATTTACCAGGTGAATTTCCTTTCTTCTGTCCATTTTCCTATTACCGTATTTTCCGGCGTATAAGACAACCCCCTAATTTTACAGTTAAAACATAGGTTTAGGCCTATACTCGCTGTATAAGACGACCCCCCACTTCCGAGGCTGTAGTCTTATACAGAGAATATAGGCCTAACCCTATGTTTTAACTGTAAAATTACGGGGTCGTCTTATACGCCGGAAAATACGGTACGTTATAGATATCTTTCTCATTGACTTGTAGGAATATTGTAGCTATCAAAAAAATTAGTCATTTACTGTCGCATGAATAGAAAAAACATTTCCCAATTTGTTGTTTGTCTTTTGACATTTTTGTGACATTCTTTTGCCGTACGCATTTTTTTTCATGTTTATGCAACAGAACTTACTATCCTCCTGGCTTTTGTCTTTGGGGTCATAAATAGGAAAGCCTTTCCCTCTCCAATGCTAAGATTATATAAATATTTTAAAAGGTCTACATTTTTGCTTAGCATGTTAATGATTTCATTTTGCAAGTTTTACTCTGACCAAAATGGAATTTATTTTGCTGTAAGCTATAAGGTAGGGATATAGTTCCCCTCCCCGCCCCCAGATAATATATCTAATTTTAAGAGATTTTTAATTTCTATTTTTATCATGACTTTTCTAGCTTGTAACTTAGCTTCAGAGACCTCTTTTCTTTTTTAAATAATCAGCACAGTACTGACCATAAAGTTAACTCTCAATAGATGTTTATTGAACTGAAATGATACCGACAGCATAGTGCTATAATGATCAGCTTCAAGAAAATATGTGAACGTTAGATCATTTCAGCTTATAGTTCTTCCTTATGACAAACTCAAACAATTGATTCAATTCTTTTTTAGCTCATCCTGTCGGAATAGCTATTTTCATAAAGAGATTTCCTTCTAAAATATAATCACTTTTATTTGACTTTGTTATTTTCTCATCACTATTATAAATGTTAAATACAGAATCAAAGTCACTGATGATAACTTGAAAAAATTAGTAAAAAAAAAAATTGAAATGTAATCCAGGACAAAGCCAATCACACGGGTTCCCTTTGACAAATACAGAAAACATTTCCGTCCTACACTCATGCTACACTCAGCGTTCTCTCCGATACGTATACGATAAAGTCGGGTTCGCAAACCACGTTAAAGAGAAAACTCTGCATTAGAGGAAGAATAAAAAAAAATTAGAATAAAAAAATGCTGCAATTAGAAAAATGGCTTCAAAGGAAACGACAGTGACCATAAGTTACGAAAGTCGGGTAACTAACAACACCCATCGATATTTTATGCATATTTGATTTGCCTATTTATTCCAGAGTTCAATAAAAATTACACGTTGCTATGGAAACATGAAATATCACAGGTACCTTGCTACTCAGAGGTACGCCTTTCACTTCCTTAATGAAACACACACATCATGGGGGCTTAAGCCTTGTACTCGGTTATAACTTTTGGGAAGTAAAATTTGTTATAAAACGATCAGTTAGTTACTGTTGATATGTGTATTGATTTAACCAAAGTGCTGGAAATACTACATAAAATACATAAAAACAACAAAGCAAAACAAAAGCCTACATTCTAGAACAAGGTAAGTACAATCTGTCTTCTCCAAAGTATGACATTTTATTTTATTTTTTTTTACGCTTTTGAAAATAGTATCTAGGGTAAGGCCCACCTGTGGGTCACACAGGATCCGTTTTAAAGGGAAAAGAGACCGATTTTCGTTTTCTTTCCTACAGAGGCCCAGGGGGCGCCCCGATGCCCCCCGGGAGCTGACTGCCTGAACTCCCCTGTGTTTTCCGAATCCATTCCGCGGAGACCAAACACTCCACCCCACGATTTCCTGGTGCCCATCACCGGTGCAAACCTTACCTAGTGATGTCTACGCAAGTGTCAGAGAGGTGGAGAAATCCTTCAAATCTGTTAAATGTGGCATAAAGAGGAGAATAACTTGAATTAAATTCCTGTCCCCACTTGAAACAGGCTCTGGCTGTGCCTTGTACCTGGCCCTGATTTTTGCATGAAAATATTCCTTTTGTCCTCATCTGGGGCGAACCTTCAAAAAGGAACAGGGCTTAAAAAGCAGGAAATAATGTGAGATTTTTAAGCAAACAGTTCAGGATTCTTTTTAGAATGCTCTCTGTATTCAAAAGCACTTTGATTTGTATCTTCAGGGGCCTTTGAAACCGCCTCTTTTAAAAGACCATCCCCGATTTTGGATCTTTGTTCTTTTATGAGCTTTGTCCCTCATTTCTAATATAGAGACCCGAGAGGCATGTTGTTAAAGGAAGGGAAAATAATTTTTTAAAGGGCTGGCAAACTGTGTTAAATATGCTTTTGAAAATTAAGTTTCATATAAAGTTCAGCATAACCATCACCATTGAGAGTATTGTTGGGGCCAAATAACTCTTCCAATAAAAATACCCTTTGTTTTCCTGTAATGTAATTAAAAGTGAACCCAAAAAGGGTAGCAATAAATCAAGGTGCACAAAAGCAGAAAAATATTATAATTAATATTTAACATAAGTCTTGATTGGTTTTAGACTAAGCATTTAAAATATCAATTAGAATGTATATTCAAAGTTTTCCTCCTTTCCCATTACACAGTGGAAGGGGCTATTTTTAATTCTGGTTACTACAAACCAAATAATACATGGCCCCTAATTAAATAAAAGGCTGCAATTGAATTGAGAGTTTCTGCTGATGTCACACATAATGAGAGCTCAGCTCCAGCTATGAATGAATGGGGTCTAACCCTGAGAATGAATTACAATGTTACCATTCAATCAGGGACTAGGTATTGTTATTTGTAATAGATGTAAAATGATTATTATTATTTTTAAATACAGACAAAGGAAAGGAAATTTGAATTAAAAAATCTGAAGACTAGGAGGCAAACCGATTAGAAAGTATGTGATTAAAGTGAATGCGCTGTATTGGAAAATGAAATGTACAAATTTTCCTATGAATAATTGCTTTCTATATTCTCTGTAGATAAATAACGTGGTCTATATCCGCATCTGTGTGGGGACAGATGTGTGCAGAAAGACTCCAAACAGGACGAGACCTTCCGTTTGCAGGCATTTATTCTAAAATATGAAAAGAGGACTTAGGATCTAACGCAAGGATAAAACGGTATATATTCAACTTATGTGCGCGTCTACATAAAATGCTATGATTTACAGCCTCTATCAGAGCGTAGGAGAGTCTCTTTCAGAACCTTATTTTCAGAGGCACGCTGAAATCCGCACATATGGTGAAGTGAGTATATAAACCCAATATGGCTAATTATTTATTGCTGTTGTTGACAGTATGCTTGGCTCTGCGTCAGGCATGGAAAACAATGTGTTTCCTACCCTATGGGGTTTCCAGCGAAAGCAGACCACGTGTCCCCCGCTTCCTAACACAGGTTGTAACAGGAGGCTGGAGAGTAGCGCCCAATCCTCAGCCGTTTTCTTCCCCGCACCTTGTGGGCCACCCCTGTCTTGCTTCCACGTGGGAAAAACAGCCGCTATTCAGCATAAGACGCATTCCACTCCAGAACAGACGTGTGGGGCTTGCACTTGAAGCATCGAGACCGACAGGAGGCCTGCAAGTTTCTAGGGAAATGAGTGGAAGGAGAACAAAGTGTCGAAGGGGTTTCAGCAAATGAATGTCCAGATGCTGATGGATAAAGATGAGAAAAAGTAATACCACAAACGGATACTCACATGGAAAAATCCCACTACTTCTATAGAGCCAGCATTTCCTGGTTGCAACAGTCATCAGTTGAAAATACTACGAGTGGACTATAGCTTTGAAGGAGATTAAAGGTAATTTTTAGAAATATTAAAAAATCAGAAGACCGTATTGAGAAAAAGTACGTTTTTTTAAAAGAAAATACCAATGCTACGGTATTTTACTTCCCTTCCTCGGGCCTTGACTCCGTCATATTTTCCTGAGAAGCCCTTGTTTGGCAGGAAATAGTGTTTCAGAACCGTATTGCTGCTCGTGGTTTCTAGACCTTTCCAGCGGCGCTCAGACACGTTCATGTTGATGTTCACACGCAGACACACACAGACAGATAATCGTCAGGAGAGGAGGCCTCGTGGGTTCATACTTCTGCTTCCGAATCCGGGTCTCGGACTTCCTTAACCTCCGGGAGGTTGTCGCTGACGTGCTGAGCTCCCCGGCTCCCGGGACGCAGTGATCACCGCTGGCGCTTGCTCACGGCTCCCACTGACTTGAGCACAAACATGACCGCCTGGGATAATCGTGTCCGTGCTGCAAGGCTGTGGGCGTCGTGAGAACGGTTAAGTGCCAGTTGGGCAACTGCTCTCCCGTTCTTCCGTCACGTCTGTTAGAACTGCCCTGTGTCTACACCGGGAGCGTGCAATCCTCTTTCCACAGGTGCCCACGAGGGCCCTTCGGGAAGTCTCCAGCCAGGTCACCGTTCTTACACTGACAATGGCTGGACTTCTTCCGACGGCCCTCGTAGGGGTGGTCAGAGGGGTCCGTTCACGTGTGAGGTCATTTAGGTCGTCAGAAACGGCCCCCGGCTTCTGCACAGATGCCGATGGCAAGTGGATGTGGCTTGTGCCGGTGCGTCCTCATTCGATGTATTTGGGGCTTTTGTAGTGACGTCTTGTCACCTGGTCTCATTGCAGATTCGGTTTCCAAGTCTCTGGCATGGCTTTCTAGTCACTGTTTTTTCTGTGTGAGGATTGAGGGATATCTGAAAACTGTCCCGAAATACAGTTCAGACCTTCCCCAAATTCTGTCCTGAATGCTTTCGGTGATGATGCCACTTAATTCCACAAGCTCAGGCCTCTGCCGCAATGCCCCCGGTTTACAAACACCTAACGGAAGTACTCAAACCCGGGAAGTACTTGTCTGAGATCAAATATTGAATTGCTGAGGAAAAGCTGTTTGAACTCAGATCTATCTGACTCCATGGTCTACACTCTCGGCCGCCGTGCTAAGCTGCAGTAATTTCACACGTGGCATAAACATTTTCTTTTTTTATTTGTGCATTTTTATTTGGGAACGTTTATGCACTGACACTCCATTGTAAGAGCGACGGGATGTCATCGCTTTGGACGTCATTGGGTCATTTCAAAAGAGAGACGGGGAAATTATTTACATGACGAGATTTCACAACTTCACACGATGCCATTTCAATAGTGATTTAGTTCAGTCCACAGACTTCCCGCGAATACCCTCGTCTCTAAGTAAGGAATCAGCCGTGTTGTCTATAGAACGACTTTTCCTTAATGTCAGATAAAGCGGGGCCTTGTGACTTCTAAATAAGATAAGCCAGTGCGCTCTGAGTTGTCATCGCCTTACCTTCTACAGAACGGCCTCGCATGGCTTGTCGTGGACACACAGGCGTTGCTTTGAGGACGTTTGTATAATCCCTGGAGAAATGTCCACGGGATTACTTTTAAAACACTCCTTTGTGAAGAGTCTCTGGCACCGGGAAAGGCACCGCTTTCAGCACGTCTTGGCTAAGCAGGCAGAACAGGCGGCTTCATTTGGGGACAGAGCACAAGGGAGACGGTCGGAATTCCTACGTTTCATTCTTGATTCTGCCATCACACACCGTGTGGCCTCCTGGAAGCCCGTGTGGCCACGTGATTAGAGACTCCTTCAACTCCGACATCAGCTCCCTCCTGCAAGGGGAGTCTCTCGTATCTAATAGCCTCGGACCTCAGCTTGAGACAATAGTTGGGGCAAATCCGCTGACAGGCACAGAATGGGTTACGTACCGATGACATAAAGGAGGCCTAATAATAAGGATGGAAGGTGAAGTCTAAGCAACGTTGACAATAAAGGGATTGTTTGTTCTTTTCAAGACGAGAAAAAAAAACGGCATATTTTTAATTTCAAAAATCCATTTGTAGGCAAGAGCTTTATCAATAAACTAATGTCCTTAATTGTTTGGGTCAGAATCTGAGAGGGTTTTGATACATGAGAAACTTGCATGGAAAATACCCTGTTTTCAGTTTCAAACGGCTCAGCATCCACAGGATCAAACACACGCATGGTTGTGGGGAGGAACCTGCTTTCCCCACACATTGGCTGGGACGTTTTGCTCATTGCGCGCGGGGCACTGGGCGAGGAGGTGCTGAGAGCTAAGGGCAGAGGCGTGCGGGCAGCCGGAAAGCAGCGGGCGTTCCCGTGCACTTCGGAGTCACAGTCCTGCGTGTTCATGGAGCTCCTCTGTGCATGTGCGACAGCAACTCCACGGTGCGTCCACTCCCTCCCAGACAGATCCCTGACGTCTGTTCAGAAACAAGCTTAGAATTATGCCTAAGCCAAGTTATATGGAATAAGGAGACGAAGGAATCTCTCTGGTTTGGAGTCTTTCCAAGTCGCCTGTAACCGGTATTCGCACACGGGGACGTCGCCTGTGTGCCTGGGGAGGAGACCGAGGAGGAGAAAGCCGACAGGGGGCACGCCTTAGAGCAAGCGAAGTGCCCAGCACTCATCTGAACCGCGCCCTGCACGCTCAGTCCACCTGGCTAACTAGCCATCCTTGACTATCCGTCATTGCGAGCTGACATTCTAGAAAGAATGTCACCTAAGACCATGAAAGTTTCAAAGCGTTTTTATTTTAAATATACGAAGGGGAAAACCCTCCCAATAATAGAATCACTTCACTTCACGCAGAGGGCAAACCTCATGAATTCATTGTAATGGGAAGCTAATGGTGTGTAGATGACACTGAGGAGCGGTGATTATTTTAGCTCCAAGCCGGTGTCTTCAAGCTCTAAGATCAGCAGGGAGACTACCACCTGTATGAAGACTTCTGAATGATTCGCCCCCTCAGGGCCCTTCCGAAACTACCTCTCAGCACCTGGAAGTTTAGACACTCTCGAACCACGTGCCATTCTTACTCCATAGAAGATTCAGAGCTGCGTGTGGACCAGGCCCTGCCCTCAAGGAGTTTGCAATAGACTCGAAAAAGAAGGCAATTTTATCCCTAAATTATCATTCAAACCAAGTGTCAAGTATCTAGAACATGAGATAAAACAAGATACGGAAGCCCGGAGCCGAAGACTAAGTCCTACTGAGACCATTTCCCCCAATGGCCCGAAAGGCCACTATTTCCTCAGGCTGACAATCTCATGGTGTGCGATGTTGCTCTGTGACAAAGAGGACAACGCCTAATGATGTCCCCTGTCTCTCTGTCCTTGCTTTGGAAGGCAGGTCTGTTGTCCTGTCCTGCCAAAGGGACACTTCAGTGGTGGTTTGGACATGAGAGCGCAAATGGGAAGCGAAAGGTGGGAAAGACGGCTGGTGAGAGCGTAGCTCTCGAAAAGCAAGGGCGGGTGACACCCACGGGAAGTTTTCCAGGCAGCACGTGTCTCCGTCTGCCCCGCGCTTCTCGGAACGTCCTGTGTCCTGTCTCAGATCGGGACACGGTCACTGGAAAGACGTTGCTGCTCTAAAACACTTCTCTGTTGCTTCTCACCATTTGAGGTCCAGTCTCTGGTGCGTCTGAGAGCGAGAACCCGGAGGACCAAGGGGCGAGATGGAGTGAAGGCTGACCGTGCGCGTGACATTGGACGGTGACAGCGGCGCCTGTCTTTGGAAAGCACAGTGAGGATGTGCTTTTGGGGACCTGTTCTCTCTAGAGTCCTCCTGTCCAAGGCAGGTCACGGGCAAGAGGGAGGAGACACACAGAGAGGCTCCGTGGGTGGGGCGGAGCTCCTTTGCCCACAGTTCAACCAGAGCTGTTGCGCGTCTTCTTCATCGGCTTGATGTACGACGGCTCCCACGGAAACAGTTGAAAAGAAGGGCCTGAGGCTGAAAAAGCGACGCTTCAAGGCTATGGAGGCGAAGCCTCGGGGGACTCAAAGGTGGAGCAGGTGCTCCGTCTCGGAGTCGGTTCCCTGTTGACACCCGGGTGACTTGTTCCTGGAGACACAGGAAATTAAACCAGGCTCTGGTGATGGGCTCTGAATCATCCGCTCTGGATTTGCTCGATCTGTTTAACACATCATGTCCCTGCTATGGCCAAGTGCTGCGCTCGCTGAGTGTTTGCCTTGACCAGCCAACTCTACAGGTGTTTGCTGAACCCGATCGAGAGTGTTTGTGCCCCATAACTGATAAGGTCCACGTGAGGTCCTCTCCTCCCCTGGAACCGGGCTTCCCTCACCCCTGCCTCTCGAATAGCCGCTCCCACCTTTTCGTCAGGACGTCCCCCTAGGCCCGCTGGCTGGCTAAGACGGACCGTGTTGTCCTTCGTCATCACTGAGTCCTGGGACCAAGGGCTCCAAAGAGATCTGGTCAATCTCTGGGCACATCCATCATGTTACCCGTTTACACTATGGTTTGCTTTCCCCTCGAACCACATTTTGATTCTGGCTTGTCGCGTCAATCCAGGTTCGTGTTTCCTGAGAATACTCACTGCTTCATTTATTACGTAACATTGTTCCGTCTTATATAAACTCCCAAATGCCCTGCATTGATCATTCTGCCTGGCAAGTTCGTCGGCAGGGTGTTCCGTAACAGTCTGTGATTCAGTGGAAACCAAAGCTGTCGGGTCAATGGAGCGATAGCATCGATTTCCCTGGTCAGTGGGTCAGATCCTCCCACCCCCATCCCATGGTGACATCCCAACTTCATCAACAAGAATGTTGAGACAGCTCTGAAGAAAACAGTAAGAGAAAAACAGCATTGGCAAAAAGCTGTTGGAAGTAGGAGGAGGGATTTGACTGAGCTACCCACCAGTTCTCACGCCTACGCCGCAGACTCAGAGATACAGCCTTAATGTTCAGTTGTTACTGATTATCTTATCGACTCCTCCACGAAACAGCCAGCCTCGGGCTTGCCCGCCAAGAGCACCGATCCGAAATCACTTGTAATCTAGTCAGGGTCCCTGAGCAGCGATGCCCACAACAACCATGATAGCAATGACATCCATAATCAATCACCCAAGAGGCTGCTGGGTCCCAGGCACCGTTCTAAGCACTTCAAGTTCAACATCTACTGAACGTCAAGGGGGAGAAGAGAATCAGGTCCCACCTACCTCCCTTCCAGCTTGTCAGGGAGCAGAGGCGCACAGAGGAGATAAGAAGGCGGTTCTGGGACAAAATAGCCCACGGATCTTAAGAGACACGCGGGCCACAGAGCGGAGAGCCGTGTGGTGGCCTCCAAGAAGAGAGACCACCCCCCATGACAACACGCAGCATCAGGAAATAAGCAATGGCGCTCCATTGGCTTTAAAAACCAGCGTTTGGATGAATCAACACATTTTATCAAGTACCAACGGCTCCTTAAGTTTCATGTGTTTCAACCACACAACATTCACCGAATAAGGTCAGATGAGGAATGCGGCAAATGGGACGATGTAGAGCTTTAAGGGAAAGAGATACGTGCAGTCAACCCATTGTGTCTACGGCTTCCGCATCCATGGATTCAACCGCCCCTGGAGCAGAAATATATGTTCTGAAGGTGCATTGTTGCGGATGTCTAGTATGTATTAGGTCTACAGTGGGATGGGGGTTCTGTACTAAACAAGTACTGACTTTTTCTTGTCATTATTCACTAAGTAGAACATTGTAATAACTATTTACATAGCATTTGCATTATATTAGCTATTATAAGTAATCTGGAGATGATTTAAAGTATATGGAAGAATGCGCATAGGTTCTATGCAAACACTATGTCATTGTCTAGAAGGGACTTGGGCGTCAGTGAATTTTAGTATCGAGGGGACCCGGGAACCAGACCCTGTGGATTACTGTGTACTTAATTTTTGATGACTTTCATAGATGATCTTATCTAAAAATTGGGTAGCATATTTTATGAACAAAATTATTTTATCAATAGTCATTTGCAGTTATAACATCAAACAGTTAAATTAGAGCTAGAAATGTAAAAGTTGTAAGATTTCACTGAAAGACAAATTATTTTAAATGGTCTTTTACATAAATATTTAGTTGCTGGCATGAGGGCTAAAAGTATCAGAAGCCAGGGAAGGGAACTGTAGCAGCAATAAAGGCAACAATAGGCTCAGAATATAAAAAGGGCCCATTCAGCTGGGTTAAAAAAAGAAAAGCAAGCACAATAGCGCAGCAGTGTGCTCACCTATTATATAATTACAGGTTTTGTGTACATGTGCAGACAGGCAGACAGAATAAAAACCTCCTCGAGGAAATTCAAAGAATTTGGCAGGCCCGTCCGGGTGGGATGGGATGCGGTCCCAACAACAAAGAGAAAACAGACGGCAACAGGGTTTGGCCTCGCTGCTTTTGGCTTCTCTTTGCTAAACAGCAGTTTGCTGCAAAACTCTGGGAAACAAAGGGAACCCGGAAAGTGCTAGAGAACCGAGGCAGAGCTCCGGCAACTCAGGAGAGGCTGTCAGTCGTTGCTGTGGCTGCCGTCACGCACAAGGACAACTCACTTGAGATCCTTCACGAACATCCAGAGGCTGACATTTCGGAAACGGCGCCGCTCTTGGGAAGGCGACGTTGGACACCGATGCAACCGCGTCTAGGACCTGAGGCTGGGGTGTGACGCCCACCTGCCCAAAGTGCCTCACGCGCCGTTCAGCTCCGGTTGGACGGGGTTGTGGGAACTGAAGAGCGAGACCGTTGAAATCCATGGACAATCGATTCCTTTTGCTAGTAGCTCATCTTCCTGCCGGATTGCTCTCCCCGCTGTGCTTAGCTGGGGCGTAGGGAACCCAAAGATGATCCATCCAGCCATGCAGCATTGAGCATATAGACACGCAAAGACTTCAAAGAGATTTTTGTGGAAAAAAATTAGATAAACAGTTGGTTTAAGCCAGTAAAACATAGCAATGTCTATGGGGGGAGATGATGGACGGGCGTCGACGTGGGATGGGGAGAATTTTTAGGGAGGTGTTTCTCCCAGCTGAGGTTCTAGCACTTACCACGCATGACCGTTTACAGTGAGTGACACACGTGGAGACCCAGAGAGCAAAACCGACTGTTGGTGAACGTGAAGGGCTAGATGTGAAGATCACAAGTGAGGTGTGGTCTTCGCGTGGGTCGCCCCAGAGCAGATTCTGGCACAAAACTAGTGGCACGTGCAGTACATTTGGAAGGTGACAGCAGGAAGCCGAAGAAGGGAGATGGGACAAGTACTACACGGAGAGGAAAGCCCACAGGACATGCGTGTAAGGGACGGCAGAGGAAGGGCCGCGGGACAGCACGTCGGGGGCATTTCGGCACCCATTCCCGTTTGCCTCCGACGGGAGGCTGTTCCGGACGCCTGAACCCTGGGCTGTCTGTCTGCGCAGTGAGGTCATGCTCTCACGTTTTGTTCAGTTGCTACAAGGCCACGGTCACAGGGGCTGGTCCTCTCACAGCTGCAGAGACAGCAACGTGCAAGGCCCGCAGCAGCCGCTTCGGCGGGACATTTGTAGGTGCAGAGACCCGTCCCCTGGAGCTGCCTGGAGACCAGCGGGGCCGGAATGGGGCTCCTGTTCTGGACACGGTGGCCGAGGGCTGAGCACGCACCCTCAGGTCACGACTGGGTGGGCAGCGGGGGCCAGAGAGGCACCAGACCCCTGGCAGCTGCCCCAGGCCCCGGCCCCGCCTCCTGTCTGTCCCTGCATCTTCCCTCTGGACTTAAAAGACTAGACGAGAGGGAGAAGCGATAAACATCAGCCCCGGTCCCTGTACACCCTTCTTTAGCCGCAGGCCACCGGCTGCTGAAGAGCAAGCTTGGGGAGGCGTGGCAGAGACTTGGGTGTCCCAGCCCTGCACACGTCCACCAGGGGCGGAGGGAAGCCCTGTGTGCACAGCGTCACTGGCTTCGTTTGATTCGCAGAGCAGAGAGCCCACTCAGGCTTGGACTAAACCAACGGAGATTCATTTTAGTGAATTTTAATGCCACATGAATGTACACAGACCCGAACACAATACAAAGGCTAGAATTAGACACCGAACGTTCAGCAATGAAATCTTTCTCCATTTACGGGGGGCTATTTGTCTCTCTCTCTCTCTCTCTCTCTCACACACACACACACACACACACACATGGGCATGCTACACCCCTCCCCACCATCTCCACCCCAATTCCTCTACGGACTCATCTACTGTATTCATTCTAATTCACAGTCGGCTAGAAAGTCACAAATTGTTGGACACTATACAGACAGGTCAAGTTCACATCTTTTGTTCTATCAGTGGTTGTAGGAGCCAGGGTCACAGAACACACGTGCACACACACACACGTGTGCACACACACGGGCCGTAGGGCTGTGGGCAGGACAGGCCCCCACAGGAGGGTGTGCATAAGGTGGGCAGCAAGAGACGTGTCGTCCAGCACAGCCCGTGAGACAGTGAACGATGGACTTAATTCACTGAAGCTTCTTGATGGATCTGCTTTAGAGCAAGTTTACGGAGCACTCATCTGAATTCTGAATCCACCACGTACCCGTGAGAGGCGGAGAACGTAAGAGCCTGTCGGGGCGACCCTTCTGTCTTCCTCTGGTGGCAAAATAAGATGGGTCACCAGATCCAGGGACAGCCAGTGAGCAGTTCCTGGCAGCTGCCTGTTCTGTGTTCTGCACAGTTTTGCTGGAACTCAGTTGCGTGTGTCCATTCACACACCTGGTGTGAGACAACAACGGTGCAGCCACGGCACTGGGCCGCAGAGCTGACGCCCCAAACGCCTACAAGACGCACCGGCCACTGCGAACTGAGGCGCGTCCCCTCACACTTCCTACGCGGAAGCCCGAGCCCCCGGTGGGACGGTGTCTGGAGGAGGGGACTTTGGGAGGTGACAGGTCGTGAGGATGGGCCTCATGCTGGGATTGGTGGCCTTGTAGGAAGAGGAGCAGAGAGCGGTCTTCACTTGCACCCGAGAAGCCGCACACAGGCCGGGGGCGTGGCGGGGGGTCCCTCCTCCATCCAGGGTGTCTGGCGCCTTGACCTTGGCCTTCCCAGCGCCCGGGGCCGGGGTGTTGCGTCACGGCGGCCAGAGGGGCCGAGACGGAGTCCACCCTCTCACAGATGAGGTTTGCTGACCCCCGCGGAGAAAACGGTGAGGCTTAGCCATGAAGAGCGACCGCCGAACCCCAGCCTGCCGACCCACACTGGCCCGGTGTGGTCTGAATTCCTCGGCTGCGCTCGGATCACGGTCGGTGCCCTGAGACCACACACACCTGTGGAGTGGAGGGGGAGCAGCCCACGTGTTCAAGATCAAGGAAATGGTTTCGACGCACTTAATAGACTCTTGAAAATATCCCAGGTTTTCAGTTAATCTGTTAAATGTAGCATTGTGTTTATAACTTAATTTGTATATTTTAGCCATTTACCTTAATGCAAGTAATTGGCAGGCACTGTGTTAACACACAAAGGTAGTTAATGCCACATACACAAAAAGCATATTTCGTTCCTTATTATTTGCTAAATAACATAATGCACAAACGGTAACACTAAAGGGCCCAAAGAGACGCGTGGTGGTGGATTCGTTCCTCCCTCGGCTTCTGGGCGGTGCCTCCCAGCAATTATCTGACAGAAACTGTTGTAAGTCAGTCATTGAAATCACCAGATAACGAATTCCTGGGGACTATGTACTGGGAGGCCCCGTGATTCCTTTACGGGGACATTTTCCGGTGCTGGGGCCCCACAGTCTCCTGCTGCGATGCCTTTTCATCGTATCCCCACAGGTCTGAGCTGAACTACAGGAGGCTGTGGGTGGCAGGATCCACGGACATGTTCTCGCGTTTCCCTGGCTCCTTGGGACGAATCCTCACAGCCTCGTGGCACCTTGGATGTTGAAGGCCATGCTGGGCAGGGGGAACAACAATTTGTCACTATTTCCATGCAGATCTAAATAATTATAAGGTAGTGACCACATTCCTAAAAAATACACAGAGAGTTTTCTGGAAGTTTTAGGCCATACTTCACTCCTGTTTAAAAATGTGATGTTTGCAGAATCAATCGCTGGAGAGATCATACAAATGATAGAGTTGAATTCACTGACCTAATGTATAATTATTACCCAAAACGGATCAGAGTTTTTACAACTGAAGCCTAAGCCATTATTAACTGTCTTAAGTAGTTTGGAAGAAATAGATTAAAATAGTTCCATTTTTATACAGGTCGAGGTTTTTCTTCTGGGTCCTTTCTTTGGAGGTGTGACTGGCTCTAGCCTTATATTCATTTCAGTTGTAGAACATAAGGTTTTGATATTTGTATGTATTGCAAAATAGTCGATCCATGTAGAATTTTGAAACTTGACAATTCTCTCAAAAATTTGTCTCCAGTTTTAGAATGGCATCCACATCGGTGCCATTTTCGTAAGGAAGCATCCAGGATAACGTCTCAGGTTGGATGCAGTTAACTTTCAAATTAGATTAATGAAATATGTTATGTGCGAGAAGGCTACTGATTTTTAATTTCGTTCCCAGTCACATACTCAGCAAAACACCGCGAGAGGCACCTTTAATCATGCTAATTTCAGGCAGGTTCATAATGTCCTGGAGATTTGTATATTTCCAGTTGAATTAATCATTCCCTCCCCTCCGTCCAAGCCCATAGTAAGTAGTTCTCTCCTTCTGTGTCCTTTCTTTTCTGTGAATGGCACCACCACTCTCTCAGCCACCCAGACTCCAAACCTCACAGTCATGATTGCCAGTTATTTTCTTACCTAATATTTAACAAAAGAGCAAAGTCCACTGAGCTACCTTTGCCATAGTTCTTACACCTGTGCTTTCTCTTTGCATCACTAATTGATGGGCCCACGTCCTTCAGCTCAAACCAGAGGCCCGTCATGCTGAAACCCAACAAGTTTTTAATAATTCGTGACCGTAACTGTCATGAGACTTTTGATCGACATTATTGATAATATTTAGGTTGAATGTATTTGGAGCGTCAACGTAAGAATGTCCAAACCAACAGAGAATTTTGGTGTGCTTATTTTAGCCAAACCGATGCTATGCTGGGAAGCAAGATCTCAAATGCTTGGGAGAATAATAGTGCTGTCCCTTTTATACAGATGGAATGAAGGAGGAAACATTAGAAAGATTATAGGAAGTTGGATTACAGGAAACTAATGTGCTCCCTTGAGGATGATTGTACCTCTCAGGGGCCTGAAAAAGAGGAATCCTCTCACATTTCAAAGCTGTGTGAATTCAGATGCACAAGAACATTGGGCAGGTGGCTTAAGGCAAAGATAAACCTTTGTTACTAAAGAAGTTATAGGCCTGGGGGTGACTACCCACATGATGTGCCCAGCTAGGAATTTACGATCGGATCACCTGTGAAGTGACTTTGGTCACCAGGCTTGTCAGGTTTATGACAGAGCAACTTTTTCATTCACAGGAGAAATACTGAATTGCTCCAGCACAGGGATTTTCTCCAGAACCCAGTGTTATCCAATATATGCTGTATGTCTTGTAGCGCTTTGCTAAAATCGGGAAAATTCTAAATCTAACACACATGTAGCCTCGAGGATTTCAAACAAAAGAATGTAGACTTTTGTTGTCATGCCTATTGACAGAGCCGCTGCTTATTTTCCCTTTCTTTCACTCATTCTGCACATTTCTACCAACGGAGCTTTCCTGGGTACGTGCACTCCAGAACTTCAGTCTTTGGAAGATAGCTGCACCTCTGCGTTCTGGCATTCACAGCAGACGAGGCCTAAAGGACGTTCAGGTTCCATATGGATTAGCCTCGGCGAGTATAAAATGTCCAAAGGTAAGACTCGTGTCCATAGGTTAGCTACCGAGTGCCTGAGCACTCAATAAATATTTGTTGAATCAATCAAGGCAAATGAACAACTGGCTGAGAAAAGAAAGACTGGAGAAAAGAACGAACAAGTATGGACCGGGAAGAGTACGGACCGGGATGTTGAAGGGCAGGTTGGGGTTCATACTTCTGATCTGAACGTTGACCCCGCGCTATTGAGTCAAGTTTGAAATTCCTTAACTTGGGAGACATATAAAATTTTAGACAAGGCCTAGAGAAGAAGCAACTAAGGGTTCCTAGTAAGAAAACATAAATGATAGTCTTCTTTTGGCTGAAGAAGAAGAAATAGAGTCGGTGACAGTCCCCTTGACTCCTTCACTGCCTCTGTGATGTGCTATAGAGGGGACTTCGATGCACTCAGCAGTACATGTGGGGACACTCAGGGGCCACTGGTGAGCTGCCACCCCCAACACTGGTATAAATTGGTTTAAACACAGTAAGAGCGATTTGGTTTATATTAAACAAAGTGAATCTATTTGCACTGGAATTTCAGGGATTTCTGATATACCCGTTGAAGAAACAGATTTAAAGTAATCTAATACTCTAAAGAACAGAATATATTTGAGTAACATATACTGAAATCATAAATATATTAGCGTAATAAATCAAAAAGAACTTCATGAAATGGGTTAAAGACACTGAAACGCGCACTAAGTGTTTCTATTGTTGTTATTTGGAATCTCTAGCTGAAAGTATAGATGGTGAGCTTCTTGGGTTGGTGAGAATCATGTCTGGGGCCCGGCATGCCAACCCACGAGCTTTTTGCAGAGTCTCTGGTAATGCAGGATTCCGAAGAATTACATTCAAAGGGCATTAGTAGCGGGAAACAAAAGGCAAGAAACAAGCTACATGTGATAGAAATAGCAGCACAGGGATTTGTGATGCTTTTGATAATTCAGGAGGAAAGCTTCATCTGCCGTAACCTGAAGTGTGGTAGGATATCCACGAACTCTCCACTAATGGTGGCTTATATTGGAATCACCCAGTCAGCAGTGCTGGTAGCATCAATATGACATACGTGACCGGACCACACACCCCGCGTCCCGGTCATTCGCTTCCTCTCTGACCCAGGACCTTCCCGGCCGCCCAATGCAGGCGGCACTTTGCCAGCCGAGCAAAAGGACGCCGGCGAAACTCCCCACGCAGAGCAGAGGGTGTGCTGGTGCTGAAAAGCAGGTCCAAACTTCGAACTTAGAAATAAATTCCAGCAATGTTCAGTAAATCACATATTGCATACTATAAGAATTACATTATTATTGCCACAATAATATATGGCAGTTATTAGAAGTACATCAATAACATATGCAACTGCTAATGGACTTACAACGTCGCATGCCATTGGGAAATAAAAACGAACTCTATTCTTTCCTGTTACCAAGCAAATGCTGCCATAATCTATACAGTAATTTGAAACCGAGTAGTTATGAGTAGAAGTTTACGTCCACGTTTGCTATGCATACGTGAGCGCCTGCCACAGAATGCCCCACGGAAGTTAAATGCAAGGGAAAGATCGCACACAGACTTTCTACGCACCCAAACTGAGTGGATTATTTTGACTGACTAAACCAGCCAAGTCAAGTTATTCAGTTAGAAAAGTTGAACGCAACCAAAAAAAGTCAGAGCGGTCAAAACAATAATCAAGTCAGTCAAAAACGGAATTGCGCGTTTCCTTTTTCTCTCTCTCGCTTACCAGATTGATTTGACGGGTCGAGTCAGTCGGCACAGTGTGTCCGGGCAGACAGAACCTCAGCAGCAGTGAGCACCCCTCACATCCACGAACCAGTCTGATATTCATACAAACCCTCTGAGGTGAGCGGGACAGCTGTTTCCATGCCGACGTGTACGTGGAAACGCTGTCGGGAGAAGTCGCTGGAATGTGCTGCCTGTAACTGTACTCAGACCACCAGGAACATAGTGACTTAAAACAGTGATTGGCCATGGCTCAGGGGTCAGGGAGGTCACCGCGGTTAGCGGGAGGCTGTCCTGCTCGCTTGGGCATAGACCGAGGCTGCTTGTAAAGAGCTTGACTGGGAGGGGACTTTGCAAGGTGACCCCGTGTCACTGGGGGTTCTCTCTCTGGAGTGAAACTTAGCCCGAGTGTCTTTCTAACGAGGCAGATACCGACTTCCGAGTGGAAGAATTCCAAGAGGACAGGCCCAGGGCCCGAGCATCAGCTGAGCCTCCGGCCACACCGCCCTGGCTAAGGTCCTGTCGCCTAAACTAGCCGTTGAACACGCCCGTACCCTCAGGAGGGGGTGGGGGGACAACGGCCAGTCACGTGTTATTGACTATTAGGAAAATAGTAGCATCCGAAACGGGGTTCCCAAACCACATCTCAAGAACTGTTGTGAGTAACTGCCCCCCAAAATATGATACAGGGACAGACTGCTAATCATTGAATTCTGAAACATCTTTTTAAGTTCCCTGGTCGGCCCACAAGAAAGTAAACGCTGTCCTCAGAGAACAGAGAAGGGGAAGCTGCGATCTGGAGGGCCGAGGAAACTTGGAGGCTGGGACGCCTGTCCCTCTTCTGTGACCGAAAGGTTCCGCTTTGACACGTCGCGAGAGTTGGGAGAAAGTTATGCCGCATGACCGCACGTGAACACTTTGTGTTGTCTACAAAGATACCATATCAAGGTACTGTTCTTCTCAGCATGAGCTTCTACATAAAAGGGCATAAGATACTCTTCAGTGTTTGTGACATGCAAGCATGTGGTTCATAACAGGGCGCTGTTAATAAAATGTGCTTTGTCACCTGCCATGGGCCGGATAGACGTGATCAGTCAAGGTCAAAAGTTCATCCACTTCTGCAAGTCGCAGTATTAGCTTGAGTGTGTGCAGTAGACGCTCGAGACGTGTATCGATAGAAGGAAGGACACATGGACAAATGGGTGTTGATAGATGATAGATATATAGATAGCTATGTATGTACGTACACGCATTTGGCACTGTGTGGATTAATTTTCCCATCTGAATCTGACCTTCATCCTGAATTCCTCTTAGGCAGAATCCCACGTGCTCACTTTAAAGCAGTTCGAGCTTGCGGATCTGAATCCTGTTTCTTGGGTGGAAGGACATATGGGGACATGCTTTGTGCGTCCCCGGGCACAGCATTCGTCTCTCCGAACACCTCCGGGCACCACTGTTACGTCCGTCACAGCGACATGAGCTGACGGGAGGCCCCGGCCAGGGTGCAGGTGCGGTCCTTCTCTTTCTCTGAGTGAAGCGGGACATCACCTGTTGGGCCAGTTATGAATATCTCTGCCCAAGGCCCAGGGCTTATTTATCTTTTCTTGCCACTGACAAAAAAAAATAAAAAATTCTATGGCACACTTTGAAAAGTGTGTCCCGTTTCCTGAGAGAAATGATCGCCTCCCTCAGATCTGACTGAAAATCATGGGCATTTGAAAGTCTGGTTTATCCCTGTGGACGATTAGTCACCCTATAAAAGTTAATTTAAAACAAATTAATCCATAAATCTCGACATTGTCTGCAAATACTTAGCACTATAAAAAACCTAATTTAAACCCTTTCCCCTCTATTCTAAATTAGGGTTGCACTGCACTTGGAAAATGTCTTCCCGACTCAGAATAAATTACCGGTTATTTCCTTTCTTATTGATGGCAGTGGAAGCTTTAAGGGCGGCATTAGCTCCAGCATCACCAGGTCTTCGTGCTCAAGGGGCAGAGAGAATGCCCCGTATTTTACAAAGGCGTGAGCGCATAAACTTTGTGCACTGGAGAAGTTTAAATTTACATGCAGCTCTTTGGGGCATTTCTCTTGCAAGTCACTTAGCAGAATTTCTTAGTTAAGACTTTCTCAAACTCAGAACGTGGAAGAAAAGGCAATCAGACACGTAGGTCTTTGGGAGACAGAATTTTCAGTTTTCTTGGGATCATTCACACTGGAGTTTCAAAGAAGAATGAAGAGTGGCCAGCAGTTAACCAAAAAGGCTACAAAATAATGGCAGCTTGAACCATTGAACAACATGGGTATCTGCTGAAAAGCCAAGAGGCAGACTCTGATTATTCTGGAAACACTGCTTTACAATATTTGTGGAGCACAGCACATGACCAGGGTAGAAATGCTTCTTGTCTCTGCACAGTAGATGAGGTCGTACCTAGAACTGTACTCATTTTACTCCACATCCTGGGTGGGGGTGGTTGGGGGCCGGGTGCCTTTGCTCGTTGGCAACTTGCAGAAGTCTGTGCACAACAAAATCCCATTTTTCATGCTAAGTGATGTGCATCCTGCATATTTAAAAAAATGGCTACCTCCTAAGGCAGAGAGGGACCCAGGTGGTGATGGAATGAATTGAATCCAAGTGCCCGCCACGTCCACTGTCTGTGGCCGATCGGAAGCATCGAGGGAGACGCTGGCACATTGAGACATGTTATGGAAGGTGCGCCAGGCCTGTCACGCCACAGCCTAAATATAGGCACTTCAGGGGCCGCTAATTGTAGACTCCCCTATGCCACTGCGCTGACGCGAAATGGCGCCTTCCCATTAGCTATAATTATTCCATTTGTAATAAATAAGCATTAACCACTCTCACATGTACACTCACAAATCATTTTCAAAGGATGAGTTCCATGCATTTAAAAACCATATATTTCAGAACAGCTTAGGTGACAAATCTGTGTGAAGGCCTAAATTCAAATTAGAAGAGCATTTAAAACATTAAAATGAAATACATTCAGTAACAGAAATTATTACAGCTAGCACGCCTTAAAAGAAAAATACAGGAAAGAAACAACAGAGAATACTAGAACCACGTAAAGAAGGAAAGTGTTGAGATGTTCAGTTGGGTGGACATATTAATTTCTCGAAAGATCGGGGTTTCTTTACAGAACTCAGCACCTGGACCCCAGGAAGTGATTTGTGTGAAAACAGACTCTGAGACCAGCTGCAGCCCCATAAGGACGCGGACGTCTTTGACCTCCATCGATGAATAAGTGGGACAGGAGCGACCACTGGCAAATGCAGAGATAGGCACGTGAATGGGAGGGAGCAGTAGTGGGGTTTGGGTGTGAAAAAGAAGGGGCTCCCCAGGCTTTGACCTTCCTCACTGGGGATCATTCCAGAGAGAGCAGGACTTACTCAGCAGCCCGCAGACGCCGACCCACCTTGCGTCAACGCAGAACGAGCCCATTAATTACAATACTATAAAATCTCACGGGACCAGACAGGTCTGAGGAGGGCACTTTTCTTGCGTGTGCGCTCGTGCAACAAAATTCACAAAGCAAAAGTGAGTGAGGAAGGATAAAGTTACTGTAAAAATACTGGCATGCCTATAGGCGAGTAACAAAAAGGCTCGTGTCAATGTAGGCGATGAACCCTAACAAGGATTTTTCAAAGCACACGAAAAACGTCTTTATTAATGAACTCAGAGCGTCAGTGCTTGGTTTGCTCCCAATCTTGCGTGGAAAAGAGGTCCCTACACGTGGATTCAAGGGTTCTCGATTCCGTCCCACGTGTGGGCTCCCTGAATGGCGCAGGGCTTTTAACGATACGGTAGAAACGATTCTTCCAGCTCAACTGATCTTGTGAACATTGAATAACTTTACTAGCAGAAAACACAACTTGTTACATACACATATTATAAATTCCCAGTCATGAAAAAGAATCCATGAACCACAATCACCACTCCCCCAACAGGATTCATCTCCTTACTATGGTCACACAGCGATGACAGCTTTGGGTGCTGTCCTACACAGCATGGATGTGGCTATTTCAATATCAACTAATTACAATTAAACAAAACCAGAAATTCCGTTTTCCAGTTACACTAAGGAGATTTCATGTGCTCGGTCGTCACGCAGAGCTAAGTGGCTATGACTTGGGGCGACTCAGACACAGAATGGGGCCACCAGGTGCAGGACGTGCCACGGGACAGGATTTGCTGAAAGTGCGAGCTTTCTGGTAACAGTCTCTGAGGCAGACACACTCAGACAGCTCAGGGCTTCCTCAGCCCCCAAGGAGCTGGGGAGTTGTTTCTATATGATTTCTATGGTGTTTATGACAAGTAGGCTTTTCAAATATTGTGGTCCATACATGCTCTGAAGTTAAAACTTATATTCCTGATAAATTCAATCAAAACTCCAGATCTGACGTTGAATGTCTCAGGGAGCCTCACGCACATTTTCTAACAACACTGGGAAGAACTGTGCATTCCTGACGACAAGAAACACAACTGTGTGGACTCAGCCTTAAATAGCACCTTCGCCCGCCTGGCCCAGTGCTGCCTGTTGCTTGTGCTTCTGCCCTCACGTAAATGTAAATATTTTCCAAAGCTCTCCTTCTTATCTTGGCTCATAAGGCTAAGAGCTAGCATGACACATCGAATTCTCAGACATAGGATGAGATCAGTTCCCTCCATGCGTCTTCACCAAATGCCATTGTCAATTCCAGCTTTTGGTGGGTAACACTTTTCTTCTGCAGCGTGAGCACCGGCTTTCCCTTTGTTCACGTAGAGCCAGCTCTCTGTAACCTGGAACATTCTGAGCAAACGCAGAGCCTCCAGACAACCGTCTCTAATGGGAGCCACGGAGCTGACGGTCCCCAGGCCGGGACCCAGATCTCAGCCAATGGCTAAGTAGGAGCCACGCTACCTTGTATGTTATATGTTACATAGAAAATAGCACATTGACATACGAGCATGCAATATGCTAAATACGAGGGCTGTCGGGAAGAAAACCCAGCCATTGTCAATATAACAAGGATGGCTATCTGGCTGGATACTTTCTGGACAGCCCTCGTATTATGTCGTATAAACATTAATATATATATATATATTAATTAATATATTATATATATATAACGACATCCCTCAAAATATTTCTTTCCTTCCAACCTTTTCGCTGAACCCACATTGATCGAGAGAATTGGCAGAGTTCACTCTTCCAACCCACGTGCATGGGGCGTGAAGGGAGACAGTAACTTGCTCTGTGGCCCATTCTGCACAGGGAGGGACCTGGGAGAGGTCTCTGAGCCGTTCTGGGGGGGCTACCGGTGGCCGGGCCGGTCCAGTCGCCCGTCTGTGGCCCACGCTGGTGCCCTGTGGCCATTCAGTCGGCCCTGGGCAGCCGTCCTCTTACCTCAAGGCCTCCAAGACAAGGCTCTGCCCTGGTGAACTCGCCTCAAGTCAGGTGTTTCCATTCTGATGAACTCAGCCCGCTGATTGTGGCCGGAGGCTTTGTTTCCTTATATTAAAAAGAAATCCTGCCTCTGTCGATGGCTGTAGCTGTCTGTCTCTCTTATTGTTTCTTAAAATATAATTTTATCTCTTCCTACTCAATTAAATCAGGATCCCCCGGGGAACGGGCCAGGCGAAAGCATTTTGGAAAGTTGCCTCGGGCAATCCTAAGTCACATTCGGACGTAAGAAAGTGCTCCCATCTGCGTGCAACTCAGCTCGCTCGCCGGTGCGGGGTCTCCATGGAGCTCCGGAGGGGATGTGGGCCGCGATCTCCCCACCTTCCAATGCCTGGCTGTCCTCACCCGTGACGTGCGCATCACAGTCGCCGCGTGCAATTGTCGAGAGAGTGAAGATAACACTTGCTCCTCTCTGTGGAGATGTGATTTCTTCTCCTGCACCTGTGTTCTCTGTAGCTGGAAGGTGCCTTCCAGATGCACGTTGGGGAAGAGGCCCATTCCTGCTTGGAGCCCACACGGCAGTGGGTTTCTTCCTGGGGAGCCGCAGGTCCACTCGGAGAAGCAGTACCGACGTCGTGGCTGCTTAGTGGCCCTGCACACCCAGCGCTGCACTGGCTGCACACGCAGTGGGCTTCATAAAGCGCTTATTAGCATTCCGAGAGACTGCAGTCAGCTCCGCGAGCCGTGGAGAGCGGACGTTTCCCTCGAGACAATTTTGTCCATTTGCTTTGGCGACCTGTGAAAAGAGCATTCGTCCACTCCAGCGTCAGGACACCCTCCTTCCGTGAAGGAGCGGGTTTGAGGGCCCTGAGGCAGGAGGTCCGAGCTCCGAGCTATTGGGCGGTACCAGAACCGAGGTCACGGATAGTGCATTTTGGGGTCTCTAACAGGCCTTCCCAATAAAGGGCATTTCGTACATACTCAGGGAAGTGCAAGCGAGGGCAACCGGCAGGTTTTAGATGCCAAACTGTAGTATGAGGCTCTTTATTTTATGTTTTTTAATTGGAACACATTAACTGTTCTCACCTCCCGGTTGAGGTATGTTTGAAAGGCTCTGGCTTCCCTATCCCGACGCACTCACACGGAAGACTCCCTGCTCAGGGGGGCCGTTCCCGGGAACAAGCCACGGCGTTTTCCAGTATTTCAAACTATTCTTTTTTTTTTTTTTTAATATTTATTTATTTATTTTTTAATTGTTTTTTTACAGAGAGAGAGAGATACAGAGACAGAGAGAGAACTGAACTGGGGGAGCTCCCAGTTCAGCATATGGGTCCGCACGGGCCGGGGCCGGGATTCGATCCTCAGTCCCTGGTGCTGCAAAGTGAGCGCTTAACCCACTGAGCCATCCCGGCTTCCCCTCAAACTATTCTTAAGCAACAGCTGAGAGCCTCGGGCGTCACTAAGGAGCCTGGACAGGAAGATCTGTTACTTCCCGCCGTGAGAGGTGCCGTTGCGGTTGGCAGTGGTTCAGGCTGCAGGCGGGTACCAGTTAGAATGGCCTGGAATGATTGGCGCTGTGCTCCCGCATGGTTGGCATGACCCAGCTGGGAGACCAGGAGTGGGACCACCGGCCTGCAACCCTGGCCCGGGGGTCAGTGCGGGGAACCGTGGGATGAAGAAGAGACTCCAGTTTGTAAACCCTAGAGGAGCGGCTTCTGGACTAGCCCCAGGTGAACACAGCTTCCTACGTCCTAGAAATAGAGTGGTCTCGACTCCTTCCCGGATCCAGTCAGCAGGACCCCTAGAAAATGTGGGAAAGCACAGAATGCGTCGCCCCCGCCCCGGCCCTGGCTCTGCCCCCCCACCCAGCTCTGTCAGACACCCCTGCTGCCACCGACCCCGGTCCCTGTCAATCATCTGTGACAGCTGAGTGACTGGCATCCTCTGAATGAAATTCATTCACACTCCAGAGTTACCTTGAGCTCTCATTTGCATTTAAACCCCCTTCTTTTTGTGGAGTTGCCAGCTTTTTAACATTTTTTTTCTTTCTCAAAAGCTTTTCAAGCAGAACCCAGGAGACACCCGACTTGACTTGGGGGCGGGTTCAGGATCACGCCCATGTCTGTTTTCTCAGGTCTCAAAGCAAAGCTTAGAGATCGTTTCACTTGGGGAGCAAGAGAGACACTGAGGCTGGAAGAACAGAGAAGACAGGGAGGTGGGATGGACGAGATGAAGAAAGGGAACAGCGAGGGAAGAGGGAGATGACTGACTTCTATTCCAGCGTTAAAGACGCCCTGTCTAGTGCCCCTGGAAGGGCGCCTCCAGGGACGGAAAGAGTGGGAACGTGGGTCTTCCTGGAAGTTGTTTCTTCTAGAGTCTACAGCCCCCGCCTTCCTCTCCCAGGACAAGCGACTAGGAACCGGGTGACCCTCCCGACTCCCACAATGGTGACACAATCACTCTTAGTCCCCTCCAGTGTGGGTCGGTTTCTTCCCCCTGAGCTTATTATACTTGAACAATTGAAAATAGTCCTTGTATGCCATTTTATGGTTCCAGTGTCTGCTTCCGACAAAACCAGCAGCTTGAGTCTCTTCACAGCAGCATGGTTGTCCCCATTGAGCATGCTGTCCTCAGCCTGTCCCTCAGGGGAGCGCGGGACAGGGGACTGGCTGGCTATGCAGGAGATATGTCCTATGCAGGACGCATGTCCTATGCATGAGGTGTGTCCTATGCAGGAGATATGTTTTATGCAGGACACATGTCCTATGCATGAGGCGTGTCCTATGCAGGACACATGTCCTATGCAGGAGATATGTCCTATGCAGGATGCATGTCCTATGCATGAGGCATGTCCTATGCAGGACGCATGTCTTATGCATGAGGCATGTCCTATGCATGAGGCATGTCCTATGCATGAGGCGTGTCCCATGCATGAGGCGTGTCCTATACAGGCTGAGTGCAGCTTTACATTAGATTAGAACAATAACAAGTGACTTAGTCATGATCTATGTACAAACCTCTGCAGAGAGAGACGGGAGAGAGAAGCGGTTGTGTTCAGTGGCGTTGGACGTTCATCCCCTGGGTAGCTGGGGAGGGTCGTCAGGAGCTCGGAGGCGTGTTCAGAACCTGTCCCGGCTCTTCCTCCCTGTAGCACTGTGCTAAGTGGTCAGCAGACTCTGACCCTTCCAGCCTCATCTAATAAACGGGAATAGAATTGGGTTCCACCGCGGAGACTGACTCTGCAGAATAAAAAGAGCTTCCCGCCGACATGCTCAGTGCAAGACCCAGTCTGCAGTCAGTAGGAGCTCAGGTGATTAGCGAGCAGGGTGAGGTGGAGGAAGGTAAGCTAGCGAAATTTGGGCACAAATAACTTGGCTTTTTAAAATGAGCTAATGGTTTTATTATGATATCTATCTGGGGGCCAACTCCAAAGTACAAACTTCTGCCCCTTTCCATTTCTAACATCCACAAGGCGCGACCTAACTGCCTTTCCCGGGGACAAAGCGTCTGCTTTCTGAAGGAGGAGCTTCCTCTGTCTTGTAAACTCATCGGGTAACATCTTATCCTTTGATGTTCCAACTGTGACAAAGAGCTATTGATTGAGAGCATATTGTCATTTAAATTACAAGTAGGGATGGGTGAAAGGTGGTTATTCAACAATTCAAGTCTTTCTTTTAATACCGTCAAGGACGACTTAACCTTCACCCAAACACACTTCTGAAACTTCGGAGTTTCAACCCGTCTAAAATCAATGCGCTTTTCTTAAAGCGAGAGAGTCCTGTCATTGCTCTCCGATGCTGAACTTGGTGATTTTGACTCTGGTGGTGAAAATCTTTCAGAAAGCGGTGCTTTTAGTCACAAAACACTTGTGCCTCAAACACAGACCCAGCCCTGCACTGGCACCTTAATACAAAATAAAATCACTCGGTGCATTTTCCTACAGTAGCTGGTTATAAAACTATATGCATTTTCTCACACTCAAGCGCTACGTGGGTGATGCACACTTTAATTTAGAGGACTTTAAATAGGACGCCGTCTTCTGAAGGCCCAAACTGCTGAGAGCTTCATGGCTTTTCTGCCTTGGAAATGATGTTCAATTCTGTCACGAGGTGGGGCATGTTTTAAATGAGACAATGGAACGGGGCGGGTATGCCTGTGTCTGAGTATTTACGCTTCCCCGGCTCCCTTGCATTTTGCAATCTGAATACATGCAGTAAATAGTTTGCTTTGATATGGCAAACACACACACGCACACACATGCAAACACAGGCACATGCACAAACACACATATGCACGCACATACACATATACACACTCACATGCAGATGCACATGCGTGCACACACATACACTCATATGCACATGTGCATACACACACTCACATGCATGCATGTGCACGCAGGCTAATGTGCAATGTCTGCACAGACAACACTCTGGACTCAGGGGCTCCGTCTTGCTTTGCCCCAGTGCCTCCCCTCCCTCTAGTGCACGCACACCTGTCCCTTCCTCTCGGGAATGCCCGGGGGTCCTGGAGGTGACCGATCGTGCCAGAGGGGCCTTTGGCAGCCTCTTGTCCCTGCTGGGGGGCAGCAGTAAGTCCGGGGACAGTGCAGGGTCCCCCAGCCACACAGCCCTGCCCCTGTTCTCTTGTACGGGGCCCGGGCTTCGCATGCTTGGCCCATGAGGTCCTGGGAGACAGCTCAGTTGCACACCAGGTGACGAGGGCCGTGACAAGGTGCTGGGCAGTCCCCGCCAGTGACAGGGAAGCCCACTGAGGCCGTTCTGGGCAGTCCCCGCCAGTGACAGGGAAGCCCACTGAGGCCGTTCTGACGGGGCCGTCACTGTCACTGGCACAAGAGTTCTCCCCGTGCTGGTGGAGGAGGAAACCTGCCGCTCTGAGCGTGCTGTTCCGCACGCAACGGCTGTGGGGCGTCTGCTAAACAAACGGGCATGTCCAACAGTGCACATCATTTGAGAACCCCGCGTAGAAAGACCACAGGGCAAGGCCGGCCTCACAGAACACGATTTGGGAGGGAGAGTCGCACCCGAGGCTTAGACGTTGCTCAGAAAGCAGCCTCTCTTGCGAGTTTGACGGGGACTCTAACCCTGACACACGGGCCAGGCCCAGCGCCTGTGCATGTCAATAAGCAAGTGACGGGAAGGGTTTCTCTTCCACTCTCACCGGGAGGACCGGGGCTCGCGTCACCGCCAGCGTGCACTCACAGACATTCTCGTTGGACGGCAACGTAGGAACGTAAAGGCAGCAGCGTCAGCTTTGGGTGTTGTTCAGGCACATATAAGGTCGAAATGTTTAGAAAATGAACACTTAAAAATTCAAGATATTGGGGGGAAGACAGAGGTTTTACTGCCGCCTTGTGGACAATTTAAAAGAACTGAGTGGTGTCCATTGAAACCGATGGCTAATGGGACTCTTGGTCAGTAAAAGACGTGGAGAAACCTGGGTATGGGACAGAGGTGGGTGAGAATGAAATGTTAACTCATTGAG
Organism: Craseonycteris thonglongyai; assembly: GCA_004027555.1. Taxonomy (NCBI): domain Eukaryota; kingdom Metazoa; phylum Chordata; class Mammalia; order Chiroptera; family Craseonycteridae; genus Craseonycteris; species Craseonycteris thonglongyai. The sequence continues at coordinate 97,901 of PVKE010000606.1, read as the reverse complement.
CTTCGTCAGAATCGTATTTTCTTTTCTTAAACCCGAAGGAGCTCCACACAGTCGAGTCATTTTGCCACTAAATTTCAAGACAAGTTAGACCATCTGTTAGTTACCATGGAGTCACGTGCAGCCTCCGAGAAGCAGGGGATGTTCCAGGGTTTAGTCCAGCGTTGCAGCCGAGGACATTTATTTAGACATCACGTGACTCTATAACCTTGTTTGCTAGATCGGTGGTGCTTCCTGACTTGGGCTGATTGAGAGTCCAGCTTGAGTTCCTGCAAAGAAGGTGCTGGTGAAAACCTCTTTCTTCTTAAATTTTGGCATGAAAAATCAATTTTCAGTGGATACACTTCTAATTCCAAATAAATGTTCCGGTAGATGTCAAATTTAAATCCAGCTCCCAATATCTCAGAAATAACATCCTGAAACTGCTAGCATTCCGGCAACACATAAATCCTTGTTGACAAAGGCACCACCGATAATATTGTAATTTCCAGTTTCCCATTGTTCATCTGTTGGATACGTAACTGAAAATGACTCAGCCATTAAAAAAACAGGTGCCTTCGCAGTTTGAAGTAGTGGATCTAATTTAAAATTGAAGGCACAAATTCATAGATTTTAATTAAAAAGTATTTTCAAGCATACCAGGTTATAAAATCAATGCTCTAAAATTTAGAATATGATTTTCAATGGTTTTGCTCCCACCATCGAGTCCTATTTCCCCCCCTACTTGGGAAGTTGGGGGGGGGGCAGGCAGAAGTATTTTCAGTGAAACAATCGAAAAATGAAATCATAGGGCAATTTAAAACTCGCTAAATCATCTAAAATTTAAATGACTCATTTTTTTACTATTAAATAATCTTGATTTGAGTGAGACGTGGGTATAGGAAAACCATTGAAATAAAGTAAATATATAAACCTGTGTTCTCTACCAAACCACACTCAGAACTCCATAAGCTACAAAGCAGGGTGACAGTGATACCCCTGTTTTGTTTTGTTTTCTTGATCTGGAACCTGACAAACCTTAAGTAAATGTCACTTTCAAAATACCTCTCGTTTTTGTTGTCGTAGAAAAGGCTTTCAGATCATTGATGAATATAGTGATCCCTGCGGTTTAAATAAGCGTTCATTTCCAGCTAAGTCACAGCAGGTTGTTCTTGCTCTACTGTCGGTACGACATGAATCAGTTGTTTTTCAAGGCTGCTGAGTGTTCGCTGTGTGCTACACACTTAGCTTGTATTCTCATTCCAGCCTTGTTACAACCTGGGCAGTCGATCGTCACCGTTTTTGCAGATCAGAGAGTGAAGGCTCAGAGAGGTTAAGTGAACGAACCACGGTCACACAGACTTTCAGGGGTTCTTTGAGAGCATCATTGGCCTTGGGTGGCTCTCCACTTCCCCTAAATACCTTTGGGGAGCCATCAGCAGCACCCCTTTTCTCAGTGGTTGGCAGAGTTTTGAGTTGTGCTTCTGCTAACGGCCGAAGACATGCCAACAGAGTGCATGTGAGTGTGAACGAGTGCTAAACGCGTTCATTGTTCACTTGTTCATGAAATTAATGTGTACTGAACGCTTTTTGTGTGCGCTGGGTATAGTGCCGGGATCAGAGACACAATCGGGCCACACCCACAGCGGTAACTGGCTTTTGGGAGCTTACGGCTTAGCCAGAGCTTCAGAAATAGAAAAGTGAGTCGGGCCCAGTCCCGGTGGCTTTGGGATCCTGCGCAGCACAAGCGGTTCTGCCACCTTTTATTTCTGAGACAGTCGGGCTCAGTTCTCACCCTTGGCTTCCTCTCCTGCGCAAACAAGCTTCTTCAGAGGCTTCACATCAAGTCTGTCCTGTTGTGGCCAAAAAGCCGGTGCTCCACACAGAGCCAGGGTCGTGACAAGAGGCCAGGAGGGCAGGAGGCGTGGGAACAACGCGGTGATCCTGTGACAAGTCCTACGCAACGTGCTCTGGGAAGCCGGAGGGGAGGGGCCCGAGAAGCTGACGCGAATGTCACATCAGCAGGGACACTGCTTTTGGGTCTTCAAGGATAAGGAGGAGTCTGCAAAGACACAGAGGGGAGGTGTATCCACGGGACCAGAGTCGGGGTGCTTGCGGGACAAGTCCCCACCTTCCCAGCGTAAGGACTGTACTCTGCACGCGCTTTCTGAGCGAATTCTTCCCGTATCATTCAGGCACCTTTGGCGGCCAGTATGTGTCAGTGAAACCCAGGTGAGAGTAAATCAAAAAGGAACCTATGGGCTCTTGACACCGGCTTCAGGGGAGGTTTGATCCAGATGCTCCCACGCCCTGAGCCGCCACTGTCCCAGCTTTTCTGTCCTCTGCGCGGTGACAGCATCCGCAGCCCGGGCTCCGGGCAGCAGCGATATCTGTAAACAGGGCCATAAGGTCACCAAACCCTGTCTCCGTGGGAAGGCGCGCTGACTGGGAGGCACTCATACTCCCGAAGCACAGCTGTGTCCCCCTAAACCACGGGCCTGCGGGGACAGAAGTGACCGGTGGGCGCTGCTGGCCTCGGGGAGACCGGTGACCCCGGACAAGGGCGTCTCCGTTAGAACGGATCCCGGCAGGAGCTCTCTCTTGAAAACGATAAAACCCAAACAAGCAGCAGCAGAATCGGTACAGCTTCCCGTGTTTAAACACGCTCGGGGCTCGGTTTGAGAGACGGCGATAGAAGAATGCCAAGAATTTCCATTTTCGGGGTGGATCCGCAAAGGTGAAGTTCAAGGTCGGTGCTGAAACACAGACCTCTAGACTTCCTCCTTAGTTCCTATTGCTTCAGAGTCGGTCTGTTACTGTAATTTTTTCTTTTTAGCGCTAACACAGGCCGGCGTGCGTTTCAAGAGGACAGCAACAAGAAGATTTCAGTTAGACGTTTATTGTCTTTTTCCTTTGTGTTTCCCGAAATGTTTCCCTTGCGTAAGCTTCTAATGTCCGTAGCTGTGGATGTGTCATCGTTACTTAGCTGGAATGTTTGCCTTATTAGAACCACATTAGGCAGTAAGCAAAAACACATGTCCGGGAGTCGAGTTAGGAGATTTGTGCATGTTTTCTTTGAGTTGAAACAAAAGAGTAATGACCAGCAGCATTCAGCAACTTAGCCTTGTCTCTATCCTATTAGGATCAGATTCCCCAGAGAGAGCTCTGGTTTTAAAAGCTATTTGCAAATGTATAGCGACTTTTTTGATTGTAATTTTTCACAAAGCGGTTACAGAATAGAGCAGGGGAAAGCACAAAACCTCGTCACTTCAGACGGTCCTTTCTTCTGAAATGACTAGTGAGTGACCAGAATACTAAGGAAAATCGTGATTTGTGTTTTTCATTTAGTGATGCTTTTTTTTTCTTTCTTTCTTCCCTCTTCCCCATTTGCAGCTTTTAGCGAGTGGAGAAGGGTCTTCGCAGTGTTCCGCTGGATGAGTTGGGGTTACAGCCACGCGCTGAAAGGAACTCATGCCGTCGTTTATTTTTATTCCCGATGCAGTAACCTGTACATTAATTCTTCCAAAGTCAACTAAGTCCACTGACATAGGACGCTATGTCCCTCCACTCAGTTGTGTCCCCGTGCAGCTTCCTAGAGAGACGCCCTAGATGTCTGGCACGTTAGTTAGGACGTCCACTCGCGGACTGAGTAATCACCGCATCCTGCTATGCCGGGCACTGACCGGCGCCCTGCAAACGTGGGAACCCACACCGTCTCCACCCTCAGAGAAGGGCCGTCGGGCGCAGGCCCAGCGATGAGACGCTACCAGCTCGAGGAGCGTGTTAGGAAGAAAGAAGAGAATGCCCAGCGAAGACAGGGCCGTGAGGACAAGGGAAGGGTAGCCCCGACCTGGTCCCTGGGTCAGTTCCCGAGCTGAGAGACGCAGGGGCGACCGAAACCTTCCAAGGAAACCCGAACAACCCATCTGTGGTACCTCCCCCACCCCCACCCAGCTCTCCCTGCACGAAGCCAGCGGGAGGGGGAGCCCAGGAAGGCGGGACCTCACAGGGACGGGCAAGGCCACCCTGAGGTGACAGCTGCCTTCGCCCCCTGTCCATTGGCTCAAGCCCCTCGGGCACAACCACGTTTCTAACGAAAACGGAGACATCTTGTCCTGTGGCCATTACGGCCACTGAAAAGAGAGGGGAGGCCGTTCATTCTTAATCGTGTTCTTCCCTAATCAACAGGTCTTCTAAAGAGACAATATTCAATTAATTCCCCTTCGCTGCCGTGAAACGTTTTGGTAGTTCAAACGGGTTCAGTCGGTTGTAGGACACGGATAGTCAGGGTGTCAGCAACGTGCCCAACCTAACATCATTAAATGTTCCACAATGACTTCAGAATCAGTCGCTTTTTGGAAGTTATGTCTTTGAAGTTTCATTAATTAGTCATATCATTGGGAATGTATGGCGAAAGTAAATTACAGTGTTTAAAATATCTACTCTTTCAATGTGAAAAATGAAAGGATTCTGCTACCTTGTCTTTATACTAATGAAGATATTATTAATTGGTTTAGCAAAAACATAGATCTAACCATAATGTGCAACAGTTATTAAAGATAATTAACTACAGATCATTGGTTTGAAACATCTAGTCCAAAATGATTTCTGAAGGGCACATTATTCTACGAGATAAAATAATTAAATTTCTAACTGCCGCCCGAGACGACGGTTGCAGAGCCGGTGTTTTAATTTCTTTTGTTCTGGTCTCAGACACCCTCCCTGTTGCAGGTTGTGCAAGGCTACCCATGTTGCGGGGTGAGCTCTCTGTTCAGCATATTTCGCCAAAATTTTTCATGTCTGTGGAAAATTAGGATTGAAAGAAAAGGAACGCAATGACACTAGAGCGAATAAAAAGCTCACATAAATTTAGCTCTCTCTTTTTTTTTTTTGAACTGGAGAGCGGTGGATGGTACATAAAACAGAAAGCTAAACAAGTTACTTTCACAAAATCCCTTTCAAACACAAATCCCTCACACAATCTATTTTTAAAAATTAAAAGCCTCACATCTGCAAAATAAATAAAGGACCATAAGAGTCTGAACAAATGTCAGGTCCTCATGGATTAATGAATCATTTAATTAACTGTATACACATAAAACAAAATTAAACAATTACAGTAAAAACAACCGAGGCACTAGAACAGACTACTGTTTATTGCAAAGCTATAAGATTAAAAGCAAAAAATCCTGACCCTATTTCTGAAAATGATTTTACTTGGTGTTTACTATTTGAAGATCAGTAAATTCAAGGGGAAAAATTAAGACTCAGATGCCAATAAAAGTGCTTTTAGGAATCCTAAGCAAAATTACGACCGTAATATTTAACCTTCTAGCACATTCAGTCATTGGAGATCATGTTTAAACCAGGCCTAAAGCCCCTATTAGCTTGCATGTCGCGTGTCCAAATTTTAAACTATTTCGTGTACTATCTTATGATTGGGAAATTTCTTTGTATAAAAAAGCAACAGTGAAAAGTAACACTGATGGTTTTTAGAAGGAATTCGAGTTTACGTTGTCTCAACTGATAAATCCTGTCTTCCTTTGTGGGAAGTCTGGAGAAGACAATGTGTTTGGAGCCCCAGTTCCAGGCTTGGGTATAAGTTATTATTTTCAGAAATATTATTATTATCTTCCACGCAGTAAGTGTGTACCTGGTAAAAATAAGATTTTTAAAAAGACTGGACAAAAATGAAAGCATTTCTTGCTAGGACTGATGTTTGGAGACGTGGCTGAGTGAGAACGTGTTGAACTTGTGAAATTTATGCTGATTCCAGACGCTCGGAAAGAAAAAAACTGAAATATGCAACGCATGCCTTTTCTCTCCCCAACATACAAAAAAAGTGGAAATCTCCTCCCCAAAGTAACCCACAGAACGAAAACGGGTTCTGAGGCTAAAAGTAAGTGAAGTCATTCCAACATCCTTACTATGGATTCATGTTTATGACGGTGAAGAAGAGAGTTATGAGCCCCTGACCCCCTAAAAGGAAAGAATACATGTTCTCGGGTCAGAGGGAGTGAACATGCAGCACCCGGCAGCTCCGTTTGCAAATGTTGGTGCTCAGAAGCCAAATCCAAGGCTCTGACAAGTCCCGCAAGCACGATGCTCACTGAGTCCAGCTCTGAAATGCTTCCTCTCTGGGAACACAGCCACAGGGCACGGGTGTCCCCAAACACACTCGGGACACTCGGCCGTCCCGTGTCTTGTGAAGAGAAGGCTGGCTTGTTTGCAGGGTCTCCACGTCTGCCTGCACGTCTCCCACCTTCCGCCTCCTAGGACCTCTCTTCCTACGGAAACCCCATTTAACTTTCTGTTAGGTTGAGCTGCCTTGTCAGCTTTCCCGAGGATGGTTGCTCTTAGATGTCATGCTCGAATTCTAGAATAAAAGACTAAAAATACAAGGCTATCTGTCCTGACTGAGCACGGGGTGCAGGGCTCCTCTGTGTCGTGGACAGAGTGACATGCGGGGAACCGCTCCCCAACAACAAGGCTGTGTAGCCACTGCTGCGTGGGAGCTGGGGCCTAAAGCCATGTCCTCCCACCGGCAAACTCAGGGCCGCCTTCTCTAATGTGTCTGGACACACACTGAGGGGTAAGTAGCTTCGATGTGACCAGAAGTCCCCACATCTCAGCGTCCACGCTGCATTGAGCATGCAGATGTGTTTGTTTGCCTGCCCGGAGTTTAATTTGAAAAAAAAGACAGAGAATTGGTTGGCAGTCGTTCAGAGTCAGGAGATTCGCTGTACGCTGACCTAGACGCCGTCTTCCGAGAACACAGAGGCCCCGGTAGCGTCGCTCGTGCTGGTTGGGACCGTGATGGGCGTCCGGCTCGGAACGGGTGTCCCCCCGCTAGTCACCGAGTGCCAGGCCCTGCCCAGCCCTCGAACCCCCCGGGATGTGAAGTGGGAGCCGCCGGTCACTGTCCGCTTGCTCACGTGGTTGATTCATTTACACCGGGCTTGCTTCACTTCCTCAGATTTCTTCTTGCGGTTTTGTAGCTTCTTTTATTTTCGACCCCTGGTGGCCAGCCCCGCACATGGGTCACCGCTCTCTGTCTGCAGATCCTCTTCGTCTCCCCGATTAGGGGACGGTGTGGTGTGGCCTTTACAGAAGTCACTGGAAACCAGCTGCACTCGATATCACAGGGGCTCGCTCACGACGCGGGTGCCCCCGACCGAAACCTCCGGTTGTTCCAAACCCAGCCCCCCGCACCCTCCTGGGGCCATTTCTGCACCCAGTCTGGAGCCGGCCGGTGCCAGGCACATGGCCCGGGGCTGGGCAGGCGGCAATGGTCCGGCCATTGCGCCTCTTAGAAAAACGCCCCACGTCATTAGGACCCTAGCGCAGAACGTGGGTGTGTCCCCTCCCCCAGGGTGCACGCCGTCCAGCCCACGGAACGTGGGACGTGTGTGTCTCGCTGAAGGCAAACGTCCCCTGGGCCACGCGGTCCTGCTTGCGGCTTGCTTCTGGTCTGTTCCTGGAAGCGGGAAACGCAGGGGACAACGTCGGCATGACCCTGAGGCCTGGGGCACGGCCTGCTCCTGCCTGGCTGAGCTCCACGGGGCCCCTTGCACACCTTGCACACCTGTCCCCCTGGGCGGCGGCCCCGGAGCCCGGGAGGTGGCGGGCGAGCTGGGATTGGATGGGGGTGGAGCTGGCGGCTCCCACGACCCGGGTTATTGTTGGCTCCGGGCTGCAGCTTCGCTTTGGGGCTTTTCACAGCTCATTTAACTGCGGAGGATGGAGAGCCCTCGGAACAGGAGGCCCTGGGAGTCCCTGCCGTTCCACAGCCCGGGTCTCCTCTGCTTTCTAAGCAGCCCCTTCTGATTTGTTCTCTTTTCTCTAACCTACTTTTTTTTTTTTTTATTAATCACCCCCCTTCCCTTTATTTTCATTTCTTTCTTGGCAGAGAACTGCTGCTCCTGGTTGGTGACCACGCGTGTTCTTTCCGGCACGGCCCCCGGGGTATTCGCCACCCGCCATCCCTCACGCTAGTCAACATGCGTGCTACGGTGTCTTCCGGAATATCCTTGTTGCACTTGAACTGCATCCAATCAGACTGGGTGTGACCAAACTGTCAATACCACAGGTATGTCCTGCTGGCGTGAGTTTTCCAGAGGCTTTTAAGAAAGAGCAGGGAGCCTTCTTTCTGTTGAACTTGTTTCCATGGGTTTTTCGGTGGAAACTTCTGTTTTTCAGTCCTCACAATTTGTCTTGCCCTTAAAATTTCTCCTCTGTCTTCTTACTCTCCCGCGCAAGACACAAGACCCCCAGGAAAATGACGATGATGTTTAAATGGGGTGACCTGACTCCAAACTGCTCTGAATATCACCTTTACAACGGTGCACCCGGGTCCCTAGACAAAGAAGTAGCTGACCTTCTCCTGGTTCCGTGACGTAGCTGGACAATGATCCACCACCTCCTTCCTTAATACGAAGTTCTGTTGTAGCAGCATTCTTTCAAAATTTCAGAAAACAGCCAGCGTGACACACACGGGGAGACGCTCGCAATCTGAAGAGTAGGTGAGGCAGGAGAATCACACTTGCTTTGCTGACATCAGTTCTCTTGCTCATTTACTGTAGAAAAACTTTAGCAAAGGCTACGCTGAAGAAAGTCCCACAATCGGAAATTCCTTCGGAGATGAAGTTTCTCTTGCCAAGAAAAAAAAAGAAAAAAAAAAATGTGTCCCGATCCATTCACTGATTTATCCAAAGTACGTCTGTACACTGGCTGCCCCTTTGTCCTCTCAGCTACAACGTTTCCCCGTTCAGCTCAAACGCAGCCTTCGATTTCTTCTGGTCTCAGAGCACCAGGCCAGCAAAGGACAGAGGGACACATGCTAGGGACACATGCTAGGGACACGGGACCAGCACGGTGGCCTGTGCTCATCAGAGTGCGTGTCCGTCTCTTGATTCCCAGAGAAACAGTCGTCCGTGGACAGAACAGTCTCGATCGGCCGCTGTGGCGGCTCAGCAACTACTTCCCAGCAGACCGGGTTATTCCATCTCACGTGAGCGGCGCCTGGCACCGCGAGGGCCACGGCTAGAGAGCCCGCCTTCGGTGACATGAAGACGTAGGACGTGTTAGAAAGAACGTGAGAGTCGGGAGACCTGGACTTGATTCCCGCCTCTGTCAGCTACGACCCTGTGACCCGGGGACCCACCGGGGGTCTCGCGTCTGCAGCTGCCCATGAAGTAGCGACAGCAAAGCAACCGTCGCTTCCGCGGGCACAGATACCGAGGGAGTAAGGGGTACGAGGACTACTGGGGTTGAAGAATCGGAACCCGGGCAGGCGACAGAAACGGGTCAAGCGGGCTAAGGGTGAGAAAGCGCATGGCGACCGACCGTCTCTGAGTAACGTGGAGCCTGTCTGTCCCCGGAAGGGGCGGCTGCTTCTGTTTCGGTTGAGATGGAGAAAATGGGCACCTGGCGGGGTCACGAAGCTGGAAACGCCATACTCTATGTGCGACCTCCGAGTTTTCCGTTGTGGGCCAGCAACGCCCGTTTCAAGCACAGTGCAAGGCGCACAGGACGCGTCCCCGGCCACGGGAGTCCGGGGGGACCCTGCCCTGCGTGACGACGTGTGCAGCAGGGACGGCCTCGTTCCGTAACTGCCCGGTCTCCTCATCTGCAATAGCGAGCGCGAGGAAAGGAGAAGAACCAGCGGTGGGGGCGGCGGCCCACGGCTTCGGTCGTACGTGCTCGTTCGGTCTCGCTGACCGCTTACACGCTTAGCCCGCGCATCGCTGACGCTCTGGACAATCTAACGGGCTCCTGTAACTTTGTAACAGAAGTTGCACTTCGGTTAGAGAACGCACACCGAAGAGACGGCCGTCACCCTGGAAAAGTCACCCTTCCTGCCGGTGGCCCGAGCCCCCCGGGGTCCCAGTGAGCCAGTGGCCTCTGCCTGGAGTCCCTTTGCCTCCGGAGAACCGGGACCCGGTTTTCCTGGGCCCGACTTCCCGGCATTCCCTCCTCAAGCAGTTTCACTTACTTTTAACGGTTACATGCCAACAAAACAGGTTGCTTAATTGGTTTGACCTTTCACAGTATTTTTTAATTTTTCAATCTTAGTTTCATAGTTCCATCTGGCCCTTTAAAGCGACATCTGGTTAACTGTACTTAACCAGCTGATGACTGTACAGTTATTTTTAAATGTAATGTATGCTTAAACAGATGTTATTTTTATAGATGTGGATCTAAACTGCACTTGTGTACGTGTGATGTCTGCATAAACTCTCTCTGCAATTCAAATGTTGACACCCCAAATTACCAGCCGGAGCGCGTCCGGGCTGCACTATTACGGAGCTGCACTTCTGGGCGGCGTGTTAGGTAAACAGCAATTCAGTGCTTTTTTCTCTCTTCATTGCACATAAATAAAACATTAGCATTTAGTTTATAAAGTGATGAACATTTTGCTGTGTTGGATTTAGCTTCACAAATACAACTGCTGTCAGCAAGAAAAAAGGATTTATTGAATAAATAATAAGAAAGCTAAGGAAAAAATGAAAATATATATATTATGCAAAACATGGTATCTGTCAACAGGTCACAGAGGGCCCGGCGCGTCTGGTGTGGCTGTCGGCGATCACGCTCGCTCTGGCACTCGGTGTCTTAAACATTCCGGAGCTCCTCTCACCGTGTGTGTCTTAGATTTCATCCTGGGGGCATGTGACTGAAAATAAATGCATTTTGTAGAACTCCGAATGCTTGACTGTCCAGGGCATAATTAACATTTAGCGCGACATAAGTGTCTTCTTACAAGAGCACAGAGGACGCTGAGAAAACTCGATAAAGAGAAGCCCTGCGTGGCTGCTCCATTCTACCGTCTTCGTTATTTATTTTTTCCCATCAGAAAAGAGACAGAAAGAGGCGACCGCGGTCGGCGTGCCGACGGGGGGGCTTTCCGGCCGGGAGCGGCCCTCGTCTCTGCGCCCGGAGAACGCCGTCTTGCCAGACGCGGAGGTCTCCAATGACCGTGAGGCGGGCCGCGTGCGTGTGACACAAGGTTGCGTCTTCCTGGAGACAAAGACAGTGGTCACCGTTGAAAATATTTTACGGGGAACTTTACACGTATCATTCTCAAGGTTAAAAATGGCTGTTCTACATAATTCCGCAGTAATTGATAGACGTTTCCCCTCTCCAGAGTCCATTTTCTGTGAGAAACACCGCAGAACATCTGTTCATAAACAGGCCTTCTGTGGAAACACTGACACGGGTCTGGCGCGCCGAGCGCTCAGATCCCCTGCCCTGTGCAGATGGCGCGGGGGCTCCTGCAGCTGAGCCCGGGCCCCGCGAGCTGGCCGCACCTCCAGGCACCCCGGCCGCCGGCCGCCGCTGCCCCCCGGCCTCACCCCACGTCGCTCAAGGCGCTTCTCTGACACAAAGACACATGGTGTCCCGTAACGTCAGGACTCGCCGGAGAGATCACCTTCAGCGACGGGCCGGCAGCTGCAGAGATAAGGACACGTCCAGCCGTTTAAAGAGACTCCGCGGAGCACGCCAGTGGGGAGCTGGTCTGGTTACCCGGGTGTTTGGGACAGTGACCGGGACCGGGACTCCTCACCGCCCACCCCCTCTGCGTGTCACGTGTGATGCGTAACTGGAGTTCGTTATTAAAGATTTATTTTTATTGGTTTTTGACAGACAGAGAGGCAGACAGAGAGAGACAGAGAGAAGGGGAGGGCCCAGAGCAGTCTCCATAGTTGCACATCATCGGTTTTTCCACATAGTTTCATTCCACAGGTGGGCGCGGGGCTGCACAGGGCAGGAGCTGGGCCGGGGTCTCGCCCCGGTGAGAACTAAACTGGGGACACTCCCCAGCTCAGCATATGGGTCCGCACGGGCCGGGGCCGGGATTCGATCCCTGGTCTCCGGGGCTGCAAAGCGAGTGCTTAACCCGCTGAGCCATCCCGGCTTCCCCTGGAGTTAGTTATTACGAGGGAAAGCAAAAGGTTTGGGGTCAAGGTCTTTTTTTTTTATTTTTTATTCTTGTAATTCTTTATTAATTTTTAAATTTGTTTATTTTTGACAGAGAGAGAGAGAGATACAGAGACAGAGACAGAGAGAGAACTGAACTGGGGGGCTCCCCAGTTCTGGGGTCAAGGTCTTAAAGAATGACGTTCAGCTTTTTGGGGGGTGACCCCAAGGGGGCTGACGAAAGGAACTGTTACCCACAGAACCTCCTCTGGTTTCTGCCGGGCCGCACGCAGGGCCATCGAGAGCGCTCTCCCGCCGAGCTTCTGCGGGGACACGCTTGGGGGCTCTCCACCCCGGGGGAGCTCCCACTGCTTTTCACACCCGGCTTCCCTGCTAACCAGTCAGGGCTGGGCCCGTCAGAACTCTCTGAAGCCGCTCTTCTCGGAAGCCGGACGTGGGCCACGGACCGGCGGAGCGTTGGCTTCGAGATCTCAGTTGTCTCGCACTTGCACATCCTCAGTAGTCCTTGCTCACTCGCTACACCTCAGCTAAAACGCAGGGCGGATAATGAAAACGAAAATCGAGTTGTAGCTTCGAATCATCACCAAGATCCCTTTTCCCTACATATTGAGCTTTATTGTCGCTTGAGTGAAACGGCACGGAGGGGGTGAGCGTTAGAAAAGACTACCTACCAATCCTGTTCACGTTTGGGAAGGCGCGCGGGACGTTAGGCAGAACCTCCCTAGTTCTCGTTGTTAATTGCTTTTTATCGATACTCCGTCTTGTCCCGAAAAATGGAAAGTTGAGGGACATACAGCTACTTCTACCTGATGGGCAAGCACGTAATAATGGGAGCCCGAGTGTGTTGGAGACATTTTCATCATGTTTAACACCATATAACAAGGTTCATGACGGCACTATCTGTAATAGTGAGAAAAAGGGAAGCAACACGAACAGTATGTAATAATAGAGGAGAGACTAAATAACATGGAAAATGATGTCGTTCTGTTAAGCAGGAGAAAATCAGAATGGCATATTGCGCATACACTCCACAGTCTCGGGGGAACTATGACAGATGGGCAGAGACCCGGGAAAATATGCCAATGTATTAAAAGTTACTATTTCTGGGTGGCACGCTTAGGGATTAGCTTAATTTTCATCTTCTTATTTTTATGTATTTCTTGAAGGTTTTAAATGGAATATATATATCTATTGCTCTAAGAATCAGAGCAGCATAGTCAAGGCCCTTTCTTCTAAGAAAAAGCGTTTGTTATCTTCATAACAGGAGTTCTGGCATCTTCGGGCACGAATATAAATAGATCTGGAGTATACTGAGTTCTATTTTGAAAAATAAAAATGATGAGATTTGGAAAGGGATGGCTTAGGGAAGTCTTTCCCGCCCAGCACGGCGCCCTTGCCTCTCCAGATCCATTGCCTTGGTGCTGAGACAACGTCCTGCGCTTCTCCCCGACTTCGCTCAGACCCCTCTCTCTCCCTTCGCTGCCCCTTGCTTCTCTTCCTTCATAAATATTTATCGATTGCGAGCTCCGTAAGAGCTGCCCTGGTGGGATCTGTAGCCAACGAGCAAGCCACAAAGTGTCTAAGGGACCCACAAGTAATAACGTCACCCGGGGAGAGCAGGGCTGGGCAGCCCCGCGTGGGCGAGAAGTCCTCTGCTTAGCGGTGACGTTTGTGCTGGGAACGTGGAGTCAGTGAGGAGAGCGGGTGGAGGCTAAAGGGAGCACGCGGGCCCCACACCCAGAACCTGTCACCTTCCCCACCCTCCTTGGCTGCCCAGCAAGGCCTGGCCGACCGACGGACGCACCCGCTCGGCGTGATCTGGGGGGACCGGCCATTCCAGCCTGCCCAGCGGCGGGGCGTGGGCTGACGGGGTTAAACCCTATCCGTCTGAAGGTGACCTTCGCTCTAAACGACCTGCCCCCACAGGGTCCCTCTTACACCCAGACAAGCTCTGGCTCGTGGTTCCTGAACGCCGAAGGCGCCACTCCGGGCCACCCGGGAGACGTGGGAGGGTTTAAAATGCACCCTCCACGTCAAGGCACTGGAGGTCTATATGTGCGCTGCGCTCTGACGGAAAGTCAGCCATGCATGGGCATGTCAGGCCGTGCAGAATCGCCCCCGAATCCCTGCGAGGCGCCCAGCAGGGTTCTCACCGTTTTCACACGGCGTCGGCTAGTCCGTGAGAACCGGCAGCACACGAGAGCCTAGCTGGTTAGAATTCTCAGGCTGTGTTTTTCTTAATAAACATGGTTTGGCCTGATCTCAAAGTCATCGGAGAGGTTGGACATCGGCTGGTCCAAACCACGCATTCTTTTTGTAGCAATGCTTTTCCCTGAGGAGGGTGCCCACCCCGCTGGGGGAGGGGAGGGGGGCGGAAAACGCGAAAGAACTGTGGCCGGGAGTGGCTTTGGGCCGCTCTCCCCACTGGGCGGATGACAGCAAGTACCTGCACCCTTGAGACTATCCCTAGTGCCACGTTCCACGTGACGAACGTGTATCTCACGTTCATGAGAGAGCAGCCCGGCTCCAGTAAGATCCAAAGTACCGACTAAGAAACAAACTCGGGGGTCGTGAGCTGCGACAGCTTCCTCGGAGGCGTGTCGGGTAGGAGGAGGCTGGTCCCGCGATGAGCTTCCAGGCCAATGCGACAAGACGCGGGGCACAGGACTCATCTGCCCATCCACGGAGGTAACCATCTGTCCTGAGTAACTGGTGCCGTGCAGACCAGCACAACCGGTCCTATTGGATCAGCAGTGCCTTGCAGCACTCCCCCAGCTAGCCGCTTTTTACACGGTGTTATTTTCCTTCGATGGCGTTTCCACTGACAGCTACACAGTTTGCACGGTGTAATTAGCGTGTCTGCAGTTTCTTTTCCTGCCGTTCTTTTTAATTACAAAATCATACCCTTCGGAGGCCTGCATCTTTGATATCTTAACCGTTCCTGGGTCAGGATTGCGGCGTGTGCTCGTTCAATAATTAAAACATATTTTAATTATTTAATTCTCTCTACCGCCCCGCTTTTATTTTTCGTAAGCTGCCAGGTGATTATGTTTGTTTCTGGATAAACAACTAACGTTCTCTGGAGCAGAGCAACTGTTCCTTTTCTCTCTCTTTTTTTTAAGCCATGGTAACACAATACCTAGGCATTTACCTGGATTGACTAAATGTGGTCTTCTGCTTTCTAAAGCAACCCCCTCCTTACGAAAGTATTTAACAGGAGGAGAATATATAAAGTATTACTAGGATTTCAGAGATTTGAATCAGCTCTGTCTTTCAAAGAGTCCCAAGACATAGGGTAAGCCTCTTACGCGTTGTCATTTGGGGAGTGACTACACGGAATACTTTTAAACAAGATAAGCCAACATGATGCTTGTTGATAAAATCAGAGAGACACTATGCAATTCCGGAAAATTTGATTTTTAACAGAAGATTTTGAAAATCCTGGCAGTAGCATGATGGTAATAAAAGGTTCTCCCGGATCAAATCTGTACACATTCGATACCATTTAGTAAGCGTAGCACCCCTGTAAAGAAACGGTCAACATCCTTCAGCGACATAAAGATCATCCCTGTTTATCGTGCACGACCCTCTTCCCAGCCGCAGCACAAAGCTGAGTTTTACAGGGTCCGGCCTCAGGGGCGGGGAGCACCGCTCAGTGGAAGGTCTGGGTGGGTTCCTGCCGGGGCGGCGGGCTGACGGGTGCAGCTCCGCTGTTCACAGCAACACGGAGCTGAGCGTTTACAGCCCCTTCTGCTTTCACGATGTCCTATCTCACGTCCTGACGTCACCGGTGACTTCGCGTGCAAAACGGAGCTTCGTCTGCGCTTGGAAGCCAGCCTTTCAGCCACACCCCAAAGAAGGAGCTCCCGGGAGAGAAGTACGTTATATGTGTGTGTCTTGAAAGATGGGGCCTAAAAATTATTTCCTGTTTTCCAATAACATGAGATGACTCATGTAATCATGCTCTTACTTCAAAATGGTTCTGAAAAAAAGCAAAACAAAACCACAAAACCTGCAACAGGCTCACCTCTTGGGAAAAAAGCTCTCTAAATAAACATTTAAAACTGCTTCGTCCTGTAGGGCAAGCTTTGTCTACACCAGTTAATCATAAAGAGGTTAGTAATCCCGCACAGCACAAGAACTGAATAAACACTCTCAATATAAGGACCTGCTTCTGTCTGAAATACCAGAAAGTTATATAAAGTAATATTCACTAGGGAAAACAGAAATATATATATATATATATATATATATATATATATATATATATATATATATATATATATAAAAGATGTGACAAAGGAGTAGATCAACCAGTGCCCAATACTGCGGAGTTGAGTGCTGTCACGACAAACGTGGTGGTTTTCTTGCCCCGCGAGGCCGGCTCACCGAGGAGCATTGATAATCAGTAGTCGGCATTCCTGCAGATTTTTTGAAAAAATTTTGATATTACAGAATATGTGGCAGCTGACAACTGATCTTAAATTGTCTAATGTGTAACTCCATGATAAAACTTTTCCACACTCTAAGAAGATTGAAATTATTTTCTGTTATCTTTGCAATATCATGAAAAGTGTCAGGGCACAAAGAAAGAAAACGTACTGTTTTCACTACTTGCTAACCTATTCGGAGAAAGAACGCAGACAAATATTTTTCAGGCGCAGAGAAATTTCACGTCTAGTGCTGTAAAGCATAAAACTCTCTAAAAGCTGGAGTCTAAGAATTGACCCCAAAACTCTTCCTCCAGGTGGGTACGTTGCCCACATTTAACCTTGGCTTTGCTGGGACGCAGGTTCGGGCATCAGGGGTCCTGGGTTCGAATCGAGCTTTCTAACCTCAGCGAAGTGCTTGCTCTCTGAGGCTCCGTGCTTCACCACACTGGCGGTGACAGTCTGTATAGCAGCTCATAGAAACGACCCACAAACGCAGTCGCTACGTTATCCTCTTACCACGGTTACTAGCATCGCCACCGCTACTATCCCTGCAATTATCTGTGCTAAAATTCCCAGGGAAGTAGTTCTCTAAAAACAATCAGTAGAATATTTTTAATGTGGGGACCAGCCCTGTCGTCTGGGATGACCTTCATTTCTGTACCAGCTTTGTAACTCACCACTTTCGTGATTTTTAAAAACATCATGGTTCCTCCATGAGCACTGGGTTTCCTAATATCTGCCTCTGGTTTTTGAAATTAGATTATGGGTGTACGTTAATCATAAAGCCCCCTCACCCCCCAAAATGCTAATCATTGTGAGGAAAGTAAGAAACTACATCTTTTAAAATAAGAGATTATCACAAGTGAAGGCCCATAAGTACTGTCGCAGTGAAGTAATGCTTATGGCTTATGTGGGTTTATCTGTTGGCGTGTCTTGGAACCGTGCATCCAACACGTTACATTAAGTAGTTGAAATCAGATGGGATG
This sequence comes from Craseonycteris thonglongyai, assembly GCA_004027555.1. Lineage (NCBI taxonomy): Eukaryota > Metazoa > Chordata > Mammalia > Chiroptera > Craseonycteridae > Craseonycteris > Craseonycteris thonglongyai. Next base: position 80,566 of record PVKE010000606.1, on the reverse strand, counting down.
CAATTCATTCTGGTCCGCTTGCTGAGACATGTCAATCGGATGTTTTCCAATTTTCCCACATAATATTTCTCTTGTCCTTTGGGGTCATATGGTAAATTCTGCAGGGAAAATAGTCTCACCACCGTAAAACTGATCAAAGTGTTACTAGGATTTCTGCCTTAGGACAAACGATTCGAGCCCTGCCATTATCAAAACATCTGCAGATGTTCTCTCTCACGCTGCGTCGACCGGCCAGCAGGCGTGGGTGGAACTGCCTGACTCCTCAGAGTGCCCGACAGACGCCCGACAGCGCAGGGCACAGACAGACTGACAAAGGAGGGAACGTTTAGGAACGAACAAATCCATCTACTAGAACAATGCCCAAGTTGTAGAAAGCCAGGAAACGTTGTGCACAGCCTGAACTGTAAATCTGCTTTGCAATGTTGAGTTAATATGCTGGTTCCTAAAATATTACTAGACAGAAATATTGCTTTTGTACCTTTTCCAGAATATGTATGATGCCGCATAAGCCTCCCCACGATATATATCGCTGAAGGTCATTTACATGCAGTTTTAAATAATCTCAGCTTGATTCTTGTAACGTATTGGCACAGTTCACGTTTTTCAGACACGTTTTTATTTTAAAGGATTGATGTCTGAGTTTGCTAATGAACCCTTAAGTAAAAATAGGTAAAAATATTTGCTTTGATAGCAACGAAGGCACTGCATGTTGTGTGTGTGTGTGTGTGTGTGTGTGTGTGTGTGCGTGCACGCAAATGTGTGCAGTATATATCTCTAATAGAAAATTAAGCTTTAAAAACAGGATATAATGAAAAATGAAATGATTGGTTAATGTATGCCATCTTAATTTTTTAAATTGACTGCCGTGAGATAAGTCTTTGCTTGCTGTCCTGCACATAGGTTTTAAAGATTACAAATGAATACATCGGCCCTGGCCTGTTCCATGTGTACACGTCGCATGGGTGGAGTTGCAATAATGAAACAGAATGAAAACGCCATTCTCCTTTGACAAATCTGGATCTGAAACTACACAAGCTAACGTAGTTTTCAAAATGGCAAAGAAGAAGAATAGAGCATTTCTAATTAGTCAGAAGGTGGGGAGATATAGCTTCATTTCACCAGCAGTCGGTTGGTTTTCGCCCACAGAGTTAATTGAGCTGAACGCCTGGCCGCCCAAGAGCCCCTCGGGCTCCCCGAACCCAGCGGCTTCCAACTCTCAGCCCAGGTTTCCGAACAGCGCAAACCTGTGCCCAACGCAACCATGTTTTTCCAGTCGGAGTTTCACTAGACTTTTCAAATATGCTAAAAGCCACGTGGAATAGGTTTCAGAACGCTGACGACCATGGTCCGCGCACATACTACGTGTGCCGAGGCCCCGGTAAGGTGACCAGATGGTAACATGGGTGAAGCGGGACACCACTGACCGGGGGGAGGGGGTTCTTGATTAAAAATTGGGTCTATCTCCCGCCGCTCCCTAGCTGGTCGTGCATTCTTTCCAAACATCGGGACTTTTTAAAACGCCGCGGGACGTGGGACAAATTGTTAAAAATTGGGACTGTCCCGCCCAAAGCGGGACGTCTGGTCACCTAACGGCCTTTGTCCACGTAAAGCTACCACCACGCGTCACCTAACATTCGACGCGGCCTCATGTGCACAATCGCCACTCTAGGTTTTCAGCTCCTGCGGTTCACTTTCATCAATTTATTGCTGTGTTTATTTTTCTAGGTCAAGTTTCTTATTAAATGATAAATAAAAGCATATGTTGATGGTGGTGCTCTAAACACATTACTTCGAATCACAGGAATGTTTATTTCTTTTGAGCTCTGAATGACACGCGAGGGCTGTCTGGAAAATAATCCAGGCGTCGTCAACAGAGCGAGAACGGTGACAGGGCTGATACCTCCCGGACGGCCCTCGCACTTTGTACCAGTTGACTGTTCTCCAACAATATAACGAAACGTCAACCACCCGACGGGACCCACGCCCCACGCTCTAACCGGGTCTGGATCCTCACTGACTCCTGGGACGCTCCTTCCTGCGCCGTGAGAGCCCGCACGCTCCTGCCTTCCTGCTGCCTGCTCCTCCATAACGAATCGCCCTCCCCGTCTTCCAACAGCTCCTTGGCATCTCACAGGTTCACACGTGGACCGAACCGGGCTCCCAGCGTGGCTGCCGGCGCCGGGCCAGCTGCCGTGACAATCGGCAGTGAGATTCACTCCAGGGGACGGGTGTCGTAAGCCTAAGGATTCCTAAGGCCGCTCACGGGAGAAGAAGGCCGCTCTGCAGCTGACAACCTCGCGTGCCGGTCTTCACACCGTTCAGCTGCGTGGGAGCCGCGCGTGTGCAGGAGCAAGGCCTGCTCCGTCCATGGGCTGATGGGATGGTGGCATTAGTCGTTGTCAGCTGGGCTAGCACACTGAAATCATTTAATTTCGCCAAGGCAAATGCAGAAAAACCAGAGAACACTGGAAAAGCTCCGCCTTTATGGAATTAAGGGATTAACTGCGAGGCATGATCTGACACATGCACGGCAATGGGATATATTATTATGCTGGTTGAGGGGTGGAGTAGAAGTACAAAGGAACCCCAAAATTCAAAGGGAAACAGCTGTCAGGTAAACGGACGCAGCCAGAAAAGAATAATAAAGAGAAATGAGGTGCGTGGAAAACCAGGGCACATAATCATTCCTGAAGCAGGAGACACAAAAGCAAAAAAAAAAAAACACACAAAACTGAGGGCTTACAGTTTACAGCATACTGAGAAGCAAAGGTTGTAGAATATTAATCTTAAGCAGGAAAAAGAAAAATAGTTGCAGCGAGATGTTGGAAAATAGGAATAATCGACGATTCCACTAAGGTGATTTACGGGGGAGCAGGGTGTTTGGGTGCGTTCTGGGGGCTGCGGAAGAGTCAAGGCATAGAAAGTCTAGAAGCGTCAGTGTCAAAACGACGCGAGTCAGACACTCCACGGCATCCAGCCCTGGGTGGGCCCTGCGGGTTATCGCAAGTTCATTCAGAGTTCACGAAAGCCGCCTCGGGAAACCTCCCAAGCACGTGCTCGAAGCGCTCCCTTTATTTTTACGGCTTAGTACGAATAACCACGGAAAATTATTTACCTGTCTCATTGTATAATTTTCTCCCCCAGAGGAACATAACCTTCAGGGATTCCGGAAGGACAGCGGGACCCATGCAGCTCAAAGCCTCTGCAGTGCCCGAGGGAGACAGGCCTGCCCGGACGTCTATTTTCTTTTTAAAGATTTTATTGTTTGAGAGGAGTGTGTGTGTGTTTGGGTGTGTGTGTGTGTGAGAGAGAGAGAGAGAAAGGGGAGGGCCCAGAGCAGTCTCTAAATCTCCACGGTCTCAGCTTCCTCCCCTGTCCTTTCTCGCAGCCTCAGGGCAGGGCCCCTGACCTTGTCACTGCTCCCTGATCTCTTCCTGGCTGCTGGTCACCTGCACCTCCTTCCGGCAGGCGCTTGTCAGGTACGCAGAGCAGAGGCGGCGCTGAGCAGGGCGCACGTGGGCGCAGGTGCAGGTGCATGACCGGCTCTGTCCTCCACACGCTGTGAAGCTGGACGGTAACTACCCTTCTTCAAGGCCATTGGCCCAAACCCCAGAACTGGGGAGACGTCGGCGCTGCCGCTCAGATGGCATAACAGCTAAGCCAGTGCCTAGGAAGGTGCTTTGCGTCGTATGGGGACCGTATCTGATCCCACCTGCTCCCCTCCAGCTCAGACGTCAGGACACTGCTCACTGGCACAGGGGACACCGGCACAGGGGACACCGTCCCAGCGCAGGTGTCTCCAGTGGCCAGTGACGTCATCTGTGGCATTGGGGCAGAAGATGAGCTGAGACCATCTGAGGAACTGGGCGGATGTTGGGAATGTCCTCGGTGGGAGCCGAAACAGGAAGGGGGAGCAGAATGAGGGGACAGCAAGTGGCATTAATCAAGGGCCACCAGCAGACCTGTCCGCTCACGCCGAGGGTGAGACCCCTCAGACCCAGCTCCCCGCAGAAACCAGCACAGATCCCGAGACACGCGGACTTGCCGACGGACGCTGTTCCTATACGTCCTTGTGCAAACGCAAAGCTCCACGGGGGACTTGGGACTGGACTATAACCTGTGACCAAGGGCTTAGAGGAAGCTGGGACGAGCAAAACCAAAGCTTTCGTGTCTGTAACCACGGACGTAAAAAGCAGCTGAACAGGAGTGAACAGGCAGGCAACCAGTCACAGTTCAGGAGAGGTTTTACACTATGACACGAATTCTTCCAAAACGCAGTTTCTAACCTCTTCCTGTTAATTTTATGCAAAAGACCAAATCACGTGAATGATGAACGAAACCTTTGGCCTCACACTAGACTCCCTGTTTCCAGAATGCTCGGTATCCCCATGGCCAATGTCAGCCCAACTTATCTCCTAACATATACCCACCCCCAGTGGGAAGTACCGTAAGAATTAAGGGAGATTTCAAGGAAAAAATAATTTTTATTATCAAATTAACAGAGCAAGATATTTCATAATATGGTAAAGGCTTAGGCGAAACTGGTTATATTTGAGCCTTACCTACTTAAGGAAAGAGATATCAATGATTTTCTAATGGCCAAAGATTGTATAAGATTTTATGTTCAAAACTTGAGGTACATAAAGAAATACAACAAAAATATCTGAATACCGGTAGGCCTCACTTTACATTGTATTAACTCTAAAGCAAGGGCTTGTCTGTATTCTAAACAGGTCATTATTTTGCACAAATACTCATACATGCAAATGCCAAGGAACAAACTGCTACAGTCTCCCTATCTGGGTGAGAGGTGGAATTCTCTGAGCTATTTAAGGCATCTTTTCTTTTCCCAAATGCCATTCTGTGTTTATAAAATACGAAGAAAGGAGTGGAGTTAAATTTGCACTCAGTTCCACTGATCAACAACGGAGGCTGTTTTTATCTGGGAATATTATTCAGGGTCCTCTTTAATCTGACTGAAAAGACAGATGATTATACAGAACCTTCAATGAAACTTAAAATGCTCATTCCTAGGCGCTTTGCTTTCTACTCTGAAATTAGATAAGTATATGCTATTCCGAGGTGCTCTCTGCTAAAGAGGACAAACGGACGGATTAATGACATTAAAACCTGACCCATTAAGGATGAAATGAAAGAAACTAAACTTATGCAAATAGAAAACGTCTCATTCCAGCCCCAGTTGAATCGAAGTGAATTCGTTTTTACTGTCATGAGGCTTCAGAACACTCCGGGGCATGGGAACCTAGAAATCCAAGAAAATAATTTTTCCTTCCTTTTATGTTTTGAGAAGAATCCATTCCTATTGATAGACTAACAGCTTAAAAGCGATTTTAGGGGAGAGACTTCTTTGGCGAGTAGGTCAGCGTGAGGCAACGTAGACCATGCAGGTCCCCAGACCAGCCTTCTCTTCCGGACCGCGCGCTCCTGGCCTGGAACAGCCGGGAACAGTGGGGTGACACGCACAGAGGGCTGGCTTTCCCCGTGCACCTTCAGGCAGGGCCACCCCGACAGCCCTGTCAGAACTCACAGGGCCGCGTAAAGGACAAGGGAGCATTTTTGTGCCACTTCTACAAAGCTAGAGGAAGACACACAACTACCCACGATCAATGGCACCTTAGTGAAGTTCTCCGCTTGTCCCGCGATTGTCACGCAACACTGCCACCACCACGGCTCCCACCAGAGAGGGTGGTGGCTTTCGGAGCACCGGCTCGAGCGCACGGCTGGGCGGGCGTCACAGCTCTCGGGGACCAGCTGCGCAACCGCGGGCAAGTCACTCAACCACCTCAGTGTTTTCCTCAGTCAAGTGGGGGTAATAACGCTTCCGATCTACCCCGTCGTGTGAAGAGGATGAAACGGGTTAACCTAAGGTGACCAGACATCCCGCTTTGGGCGGGACAGTCCCGATTTTTAACAATTTGTCCCGCGTCCTGCGGCGTTTTAAAGAAGTCCCGATTTTTGGAAAGAATGCACGACAAGCTAGGGAACGGCAGGAGATAGACCCAATTTTTAATCAAGAACCCCTCCCCCCCGGTCAATGGTGTCCCGCTTTACCCATGTTAACATCTGGTCACCTTAGCGTTAGCCGTGAAAAGCATTCAGAACAAATCAGTGCCCCGTAAGTACTGCGAAGCTAAAATTAGAGCACTGCCCCAGAAATCCGGGTGGTGACCACATTTCACTGTGGGTGGACAGCGTTCCAGGTGGAGGTCATTTTGTAGAATCTTTCCATTTCCCGTTCTACTGTAACCCTCATCATGCAGACAGTCCATTTGGGTCACAGTGGGACAGGCCCACAGCTGTCCTGATGCGCAAAACCTTCTAAGTAACTGCTTCTGCCGCCGTCATGAGGGACAAGGCGGGGTGCTCACCAGCATGGACGCGGTGTTGGGGAGTCGGTACCTGAGTGCCTTGAAAGGGTGTGCTGGTCGTTTTGATCCAGAGGCTGGCTAGTTCTCTCACACTGACCCATTCTCTCTCCTAGGCCCGAAGACGCAACCAGCGCCTTCGAAAACAGCGACAGCAACAGTTTCTCAGGAGTCAAGGAAGACGAAACTGTCCTAAAGTCAAGTCCAGAACTGGACGTCTCACAGAAAACCAACGGAAACACGATTTGGAGAATTACTTAAACGCACTGGTCAGTAACGGTTGCACATTTGGATAGGCAAGTCCGAAAACCCCCTTATGAACGGATCCAGTGTGAAGACTTCTTTTTATTTGTGACAATAACAGGAGTAATAACGGCTGCAGTTTGTTATATGGCCCCATTTCTGATAAACCCTCTAGATGGATGTGGGCATCGAATTCACATCGCTCTATGAGGCAGTAAATATTAAACCTTATGGCATCGGGATTTCCACTTACTCATCAAATGGCCAGAGTCCAGATTTGCAATCAGATTCTCTGACTTCAGAGCCCTGCTCTGCCGTTGCTGATTCTCTGCTGTAGAAATGCAAACAGACGTGGGAGGACTCACCTGTGTTTAGGGGAGAATCCCACCTGAGACATTTCCAGGGCGCTTCCCTGCCCATCTGGAATCTGCAGGAGAGAACTGGGTTCACTGTTTACTCTAATTTGATTCTTCAGATGTCAACCTCGTCTTTGGACATAGAACGAACTTTTGAAATAATTTCCAAGGACTTCCGATCTTTTTCACTTGCTAGACCTTTCAAGCACTAAGATTTGAATTGTGTGTCAAATTCTTGAATCAGATGTAAAAGCTATTGAAAGACTTACACAGCTTTCAAGATCAAGTTGAATGGCTAGATATATTTGAAGGGGAAATGATAGGCATTCAATTTAGGGTTAGAATTCAAGTTATTTAAATTTAGCTGAGGTGGTTAGTCACAAGGTTTGTGCATGGAAAACAGACGTAAGTACTGAGTCCATTTTAATAGTGAGAACATACAGACTAGATGGGAAATTTAATAGAGGCATCTCTCTCCTGGTTTTCTTCCTTGTTATTATATTTCAGGCAACAGCTTCATCCTGCCAAGTCATCACACTACACCGAATTTAGAGCGCTCATGGGCCCAGGCTTTCAACACGAAGATTCCCTGCCCGTAGTATTAGTAATTTCAGGCAGCTTTCTTGAATGTCAGTGGAAACTTAGGGAGCTCCAACAATATATTGATTTCCAAAAGGAGAAATGTGGTTCTAATATAACTGCTTGTGAATATTACTGTTGTCCTCTCTGGGGCTGTATTTATTTTTGAAAAAATTGAGAACGGTTGTTTAATTTTAGCAAGAGCAAGTATGGAAATCCTTAATTTAAAAGACAAAAATTGCTAAGTCTTGTGTAATTGCCTCAGCGTTGAATTTAACACTGAATTTTTCTTGTGAACTCATATATTCAAATGGGCAAGTAGAGTAAGAAAGACACTCAGCGGAAGTTTCTGGGGATTAACCAAAGGCTCCTTGGGCTTCAGAGGGTCAGTGCAGGGGGTCCCGTGTTCAGTAACGAGTAGTTCGCTTTGCCATGTAGACAGGTCGTCTTTGATAATCTCATCACGGATGAGGCCCCTAATTCAAATTCCTCTACATAGTCAAGGGGAATGGGAGAAGTTTTCTTGAATCCACAGGATGATGGTTGCCTTTAGTTAAAAAAAAAAAAAATTCTCATACCACAGAGCACATCTTGGAGTTCTGAGCCCGTAAATCAGGGGTGGGAACAGGAAAGATGAAAATTGATGTAAAGAAGGAGTTATAATTAAGATGACAGGTTCTGGACTTGGTACCTGGGTCCTGAACCCTGCTTTACCCCGGACTCTCTGTGTGCTGCAGAAAGCCATGGAAGCTCTCAGTACCCCATTTCCTTACCTATAAAACTGGGGAACTAACAATTCTGACCTGTGAGGTATGCCATGTGCTTAGGAGGTTGCCAAAAACAAGAATTCGATAAAGACTAGGACTCACGACATAAATAATGGCAAGAAGAGCAGCCCAGAGGCGGCTCAGTGTTGTTAGTTCTGCAAAGAGCAATGCCGTTCAAGTGCACGGCAGCCCCTTCATAGGTGAGCGAGCGGCGAACCCAACCCCAGCCTGATGCAGCTCGCTCATTACCCGTGCACTTTGCCTGATGCTTAATTGCGGAGCAGACAAAATGAAATCTGTAAGAGTTGTCAGGTGAACACGTTATAAAAGATAAGCGATGTGCAGAGTCCCAGAGAATGCAAACAAAAGGGAAATGAAAATAGTGACACTAGTAGAAAAGTGGAATTAAGGGATAACAGCAGCAAAAGGGACAAAGAGGGACACTATGAAATGCAAAGCGGGACAGTTTATGATGTAGCTATGACACATCTGCATCTCCAAAGAGACGGACAACTCGTCCATAAGGGAAAACCATTAGCTATGCAAGGAGAATTGACTCAAAGTAAAATCATGATGAGAATTTTTAATGGCCTTTAAAGAATGAAAAAAATTTGGTAGATAAAAATAAGTAAAGACATAGAAGAATTAACATACTTGATTTAATGAATAGACAGACATTTTTATTGCTCAAATAGAGAATGTGTGTGTTAGTATGTTCATGGACTATTGACAAAAATTAACCATAAAAAGCACTTAGTTGGATTTAGACAAATGATGATGAAAGAATTTTATATTTAAACATTAAATATTATTCTCCTAGATAATTCCTGGAAAATAAAATTGAATGCATTTTAGAAAATACTGAGAGATGGAGTATTTCACCCAAAACACGGTGGTTCATTGTAAATCGTCCTACGAGGGCTAGTCAGGCCATGAGAGTGTTCATCACTAGAGAAGACAGATGAAGAATGAGGGATGTAGCATCTTAATAGTCAAAGAACAAGATAAACAGAAAGGAACAAAGACACACTTCAGATGAAGGCAACAGAAGATGTACACTATGTAGGTGGATGCGTAGTATTCTAAAAGCTGGTTCCTGGAAATGGCTGGTAACACAGATGCCCCTTTGCAATTATGATTGGGGCAGAAAAGAGAACATCTAAAATAGACGTAATTTAAGAATGAGAAGTGGGGCATTTGACGATTGATTCAAGAGAAATCAAACACCTTCGAAGGCATTAATGACTGAAAGTTTATGGCAGCCAATTAGAAATCCTCGAGAAAAATGTATGATTACCTAGCAAAACACACCTTGACAAAACTCCCCGCCCCCCCCAAAAAAGGACAGTATGAGCAGACCTTTTCCCCAGAGGCATTAGAAGGTGGTTGGGGATGTACCATGACAGGTGACCAGGGGTCAAGTCACAGGAAAACACGGAATGCTCCCCAAGTCATTTTATGAAGCCAATCTGTGTTGATACCAAAAGCTGATTAACACAGCACAAACGAAACAAAACAAACTACGTTGTTAACATACCTTTAAAGAACTAAGCCCAATTCTAAATACGAAAGCGTTAAACATTAACCCAGCAGCGTACCAAAAAGAACACATACGATCCGGCACGCGACTCATTAACGGCAAGTCCACCAAATAGTCCCTTGATGAGTTAAAGGAGGAAAAAGGAATTTAGGACAATATTCAAGGATCAGAAGCTGTTTGATAAAATTTAGCAAATTAAATTTAAACATTAGAAGTTTTTCATTTCTAATGAAAACTCCAAATCAAATAGGAGTAAAGAGAACCTGCTCAAATAAAACAGAATGTTTCCCATGAACCAATGCGACATCAGCTGAAAACAGCTTCAGTGTCACGTTTTATTAGCCACGTCTAACCCGCCCCTGCCCCTCCCTGCCCCCTCTCTTTTTGTGTGTGTCTGTTATGTTGCAGGTGCTGTGTTGGGTCACAATTCAAAATACATTAAATACATAATCCAGAAAGAAACACAAGAAAGGCGCAGCGAATGGAAGTAAGAGGCGGGGAGCAAATTAATAAATACTGACCAAGTTGAACTCAATTTCCCTATTTTGAGTCGGAAGGGAGTTGAGATTTACGTTAAGCCTATCGCAAGTTATAATTTCTACAAACGGACACCGATCAACTAACAACGGAATGATCTCTATTTTTCTCACACCTTTATAACACTTTCTGAGCCAAACAGAAAAACCAACCCGTTACTAAAGGGAAGAGCCTGCATTTGTAGGCACGTCCCTGCTCCTTGCGCTTCTCCCGTGTTTTGCAAAGTGTGCATTTAATTAGCACGCCCTGGAGTGACTGGGGCAGGTGAAGCCGCTATTATGCGGGCTGAGCTGACAGACAGCTGTGAGGACGTGTAGTTAACAAATCATTACCTCGTGTTTGCAAGACTTCCACGGGAACCCAAACAGAACGTGGAACTGTCTTGGAAGAACAAAGCCATCAACTGTAAAACAAACCTGGGTAAAGGCAGCTAGGATCAGCAGGGAAGGGAAATACAGTAATTTATTCAAACTGTATATTTGAAGAGCGAGGCTGTTTCTTTTTTTCCCTAAAAGGAACGTAAATTTGGAACCGTTAAAAAAAAACAAGGACAATATAAAGGGTTTTTCTGTACTTTCTTTGAAGGACACATTGTATATTTGTTATTGAAGAAGCAGCAGAGTGAAAATGAAAATGAAAAAGGATATTTATAAGCAATTTACCTAAGACACGACCGTGGGTGCACGCTCTAACTTTTGTATAAAGTATGCTGGAATGTTGGTTTTGTTTTGTCACTGAAAAGAACAACGCAAAGTTCTAACACAATCCTCCCACTGTGATTTCCTAACTCCTGCCACTGTCCAAGCTCTTAATCTTCATCTTATGGTCAAGACCGCAAACAGGCAGGAGAGAGAAGGGCCAGGCTGAGCCTCATGCAGAACAACAACAAAAAGGTCAAAGCGGCAGAACCAACTGATACTTTTCAGAGATTATGTGAAGCATCGAGACTCTGATGCCTCATTCTTGCAATGAGAACAGGAAATGGTACCCGAAATGGTGAGCAAATAACTAATCCGCATTATGTTCCTCACGTTGTCATCTGGAGGTTCTGCTCAGATGCCACAACATGAAGGATGTGGGACATCAGCTGGGGGAGCACGAGGAAATGCATTTGGATAGTGACAGGGTGCAGCCCGCCCCACGGCAATGGCAGAACATGTTAGTGACGGGGACACCGGGCGTGGGAGGCCCGGGAGCCGGAAGCCAGGCGTGGAGCTTGTCTGGAGAGTGACAAAATAGGACCACATTTAAAGGTGACCCGGGTACCAACTGGAAGGAAAAAGGAGCAGATGAGGCGAAGGCTGTGATGGAAAATTTGAGATGGGAAGTGACAAAAAACACCCAATGACAATGCACAACAGGTAAAATCTGGCTAATTTGTATGCTGCGATTTATCTTCTCTTGGTGACATGCAAGTGTGCTGAGCAGCCATTGATCTCGTGGCTCTCATGCACTATTTCTTTTGCTCCCTGCATTCAAATCTCTAAACAATGCATTTTAGAAGTGACGTGATCAGATACCCCACCCCAGGCCACAAAAAGTCTGGAGAGAAGTGGTCAGTGGGAGAAAGAACATCGTTCAACTCGATTGTGCCTGTGATAGGTCAAGACTGTTTAGAACTTTAATCCCACAGCTGATAGAAAGTCATTTACTTCTAGGTAACCGATATTCTGTACGTAGCAACTCAGACAGTTGTCACTACCAAATGATCTCAACTTCTAGACTTTGGCGACCAAGCCAAGGCAATGACAATCATCTCCTTACATGGAGGGAAACATGCTACCTACATGGAAATAGTGAAGAAATCATCAGAAAAACAGAAAGAGAACTTCTTAATGATGCCTTTTCAAATCTGAATTGCTCCCCAAAGTGCTAGCTAGCCACTCAGCGTGATTTCTTAGCAATCCCTGGGTAAGTTCTGCATAAGATTTAGCATGCTTCTCACAGGTGCATGCTTCCCAGAATAGAGAACATAGAGCCATGGTAGAGATCAAATAATACAAACCTCTTGGAAAAGAAATTGTATTTTACTAATTACAGTACCAAAACAGCATGCTAATCATGATCCATATTCTCTCTGTAAAATAATAACATCAACACTAATAATAATGATAAGGGCTGGTGGTTTTTTCCATTCAGTTTTCTCTTAAGATCTTTTATTTAAATGGAATGATGAAGAGAATATGCTGAAGATGAAAAGCAACTTTAATAAACATGAAAAGTACTGTGACTCTCTCACCACTAGTCAAAAGTCTTTCCGACTGAGATCTATGACTCTAAGCCATTAGAAAAAAATTATTGCAAACTTATGGGTGCCAAAGCCCCCCTACTTTGCATTTTGATTCGCATTTAAAATATTGATCCCATCAAACGGAGGAGCAGTTAGTGTCAGCCAGAAGATGATGGAGAAAACGAGGTCACAGGGCAGCAATGTAAACAGTGGATTTATTTATTTACCCTTAGGTGAAGGTGCCATATTTCACTTATAGTGAACATTTATTCCATTCACTTTATTAATTTAATTCTCCTAAAGTACTATTTCACCACTCTGATGCAATTTCAGATCAAAAAGATCACTGTGTACTTGTTGAATTCATGGTTAAGGCTACAGGAATTTATAATCCAGAATGACTCATAATTGAGTGTGCTCCCCTTCTTTTACTCCCCATTACAGGGGCTCACAAGGGAAGACTATAATGTTCTCAGAAGAGATGGAAAGACAGTCTCAAAGGTTGAACTACCCCTGCTCAGTAACACTGCCCCGTGAAAATGAAATATTTCACGTCCACTTTTAGGTTCTCATTCATTTATTATGTAGCCATGTCAGGGGTGTCAAATGCTGATGAGAATTTCAGTTTGACCTGGCAAAAATGAAGTAAGCAACCTACAGTATTTCATCCATTATGTCCATTTTCCCCATGAAGGATTGGTTCCGTAATACTTTTTATTCAAGCCAATGTCAAGGTCTTAAAAACAAATTCTGAAAGCACTTAAGAGGTTCTCTTAACAGCCGTATTTAGTAACAAATGACAGGTATCTATTAATGCAAGTACATTTTATAGAAAATATTTTAATATGGATTTGAGGTGATAGTATATTCTGACTAACATCAGGTGTAAATTGACACATCACAGCAGTTCTTTTGATGAAAGATCCATTTAGCCCATCTTCAAATTATGGATGGATACACTATTCTGCGCCGTAATGGGTCCAAGAGCATTGTTAGGACTATGTATTATTCATGTTTTCAGGTACCATTGTTTCAGCGCATAACTGACTGTCTCGCAACTGAGAGGAACGTTCATAATGAACCGAACAAAACTACCAGCCTCTAGTATTTGAGCAGGTCACCCCGTTGGCACCGCGGACCGCCGGGCACTCTGTCCGTAGCAGTCAAGGACACTGTGCTCCAATTTGAGGAAAATAACGATATTCCAGTCCTGAACGAGTTACTCCCATCACACAAACAAAGTGGATGTGCAGTCATATTGTGAAAGGTGCGTAACATTATCAGGTCTTATGGTCACTGTGGGGAATTCAATTTGTAAATTAAAATGTTTAATTGAACTAAGATGAAAAGTAGTTTAGCTACAGGCCGATAAATTTCTACTAGGGATAAAACAAATTATAGTGTGTAGTTGTGGAACCCAGACATTGTCAAACGCGCTTCACAAGCTACACCGAGCACACAGGCGTCGTGTGCACACGCGGGTTTGGTTGCACACCCGACATGGGGCCTGAGATTCTGCATGTCTGTCAAGCTGCCGGATGATGCTGATTAGTGGTCAGCAAGGTTGCAGAGGGTCACTGTGGATGCCACACAACGACCAGCTGGCATGGAACTTGCCACCCTGTGGAACTCAGTTTTCTAGTCCACCTGCTTCATAGCACAATCGGTCCAACATCCGTGTGCAACATCCGTGGGCTCAACTGTCAGAGTTTGGAGTAAGAAAAGGCCTATTGATCAAGAAGGCATCGACCCAGAAGATGAGAGACGCAGAGGTGCCTTAAATCCATGTTATAATAATAATGTACACAGTTCAGGCTGCTTTTACATCAAGGGAAGATGGGCGGGACAAGAGGTGATTGACAACTGCAGACAGCGGGGTATCAGCAGGGGCCTGAGGCGGCTGCGCTGGGTCTGGGGCGCTGGTTGATGTGAGTCTGATCCCAAGGTTTCTGCACATCTTTGATAACACGCACGAGAGTCTCGCTCACCTCCTCAGGAGAGCCACCTTCCGCTCGGGAGCTGCTTTGGACGTTACCTACCTTGCACATGCCTTGGGCTTACTAGCCAATAAAAGCTTGATGCAAATCCTTGATTGGCTTTTTATCCTCTGATGGAGTGAGCCCCATGATCCGTGATTATCAAGACCTGGTAAGGCAGTCTGTCTAATTATTAGAAAGTGCTTCTTATTTTAATTGATATCTGCTATCCCATAACAGTAAACGTGGCTTCTAGTTTTATGTCTCAGAACTGACACAAAACAGACTGATCTCACACGCTTACTGGGGACGCTGGTTCTGCATCTAAGTGCGGGAGGCTCCTAGACCTTTCACGTGGAATGTCCCGTCCTGTGTTTATACGGTTGGTTTCTTTTAAACACAAGACCTTTTACGTCTATTGTTTGCCTGCTGCTCCAGCACCTGTCCCAGGCCATACCGATAAGCTAATCATTAGCTTCCACTTATTGAACACTTACTATGTGCCGGGCCCTGTACTATGCACTTCATACTCATCATTTATCACTTCGTTAATCGCCTTATAAGTCCGTTACGATCCCCATTTACAGATGGGGAAATTCGTGTTCGCAGAAGGTACGTCACTTCCAGGGTTGTGTGTGCAGCAAGCGAGGAGGCTCAGAATGGATACGCCCTGGTCTTGATCCTACTGTCCAAAGAACAAAAGTCTTAGCTTTTTTATTTATTTATTTATTTATTTATTTATTTTTTTTGAGAGAGAGAGAGAGAGAGAGACAGAGACAGAGATACAGAGATACAGAGACAGAGAGAGAACTGAACTGGGGGAGCTCCCAGTTCCGCATATGGTTCCGCACGGGCGGGGCCGGGATTCGATCCTCGGTCCCCAGCGCTGCAAAGTGAGCGCTCAACCCACTGAGCCATCCCGGCTTCCCCAAAAGTCTTAGCTTTTGATCAGCGGGCAGAGGACGACTTCTGTCTTTGTGAGAGTAGTCGGTAAAATGACAAGGTACAGAACGACTAGGGATTGGGCCCTAAGGGACTTCCTCCGGGAGCGTCCTCCTGTTATATTCGTCCAAGTTGCGCGGAGAAATAGAGCAGTAGGATGGGTAGCTGCATCGGAGGGAGGATTATTAACAGATGCGGCGCACGCAGTGATGGAGGCCGGTGAGTCCACTATCCCCAAGGTGGGAGCCAGGAGAGCCACGGGCAGGGCTCCAGGGCTGGAGACCTGAGTGAGAATTGGGGGGCCTGCTGGGGCCAATCCCGGAGTCTAGGGGCCCGAAAACCTTGAACTCCAAAATTGAATTGTGGGAGATGGATGTTGCCCCTCCAGAGGAGGGAATTCACCCTTCTGTCCCCTTTTTGTTCTATGGGAGCCCTCGTGGGACAGGATGTCCCCACCCACCTACACACACACACACACACACACACACGCTGTTGTGGACAGATCGCTCTACTCGACCCATTGATTCAAATGCCAGACTTCTGGAAGCTCTGTCACGCTACACCCAGAGACAAGGTCTCACCTGCTGTCCGGGCATTCCTTAGCTCAGTCAGCTTGACGTGTAACATTACACCGCCCCTCTGCTTACACTGATGAGTGATCAGTGTGTTTCAGATACCGTCTTCCGAATAGTAAATACGCTCCTATGGGCATTACGACCAGAACCTTCTCACCATGGCCCAGACAGGATCACAGTGTTAAGAGATTTCAAAAACAGTAACATAATAGCAACCAAACCTAAACGCTTGGCTGTGGTCACTTTTCCTGTTGTATCAGGTGAAGAACAGGGACATGATTGGCATGACTTGTTATAACCTCCACTGCGGACGACAGAAAATGCTTTGCATCCAGGGTCTCCCCGGCTCTTAGAGAAGAGTTGCTAGGAATCAGTGGAATCGGCTTACCCCGGGCAGGAAGGAGCAGGCCCTGGGGAGGGAGGGAGGAGGGGAGGGGAGGGGGGAGAACGAGGGAGGTGATGAGCTCATCCTTAGGGAAAAGTGCAGCTACCAGACTGGCCAGAACTCGAGTTTGGTGACTCAGGACACCAGCTTGCCCCTTATGTTGAACTTGAGCTAATTGTAATGGGTTGTAATTACGATGAGCTTCGCAGGCTGGGAAAACGGTCCACCCCTGTCGCCACGACAGTTCCAACAGAGCCAAATAAGGACAAAATCCCTCCTCCCAACGATCCCATCACATAAAAGCCAAGGAACAAATTTAAAACACGACGTTTACATTTAAAACATAAAGACAGGTCACGAGCCAGGTTCGGCCTGCTGGCTGTCCTCAGCTGCTCCTGTTCTAAGGGAGGGCTCTGGTGAGGGGCATACGACAGTTTTCACAGGCGCTCACTCTTAAGAAGAAAAATAAAAATGCGCAGGAGGTGAGAGAGCTCCACTCCTCCAACTCCTCTGTCACATCCCCAGTGTCGCCCAATCGGGAACATGAGTAACGAGAAACGATGCATCACCTCCTGGCCCGACAAACTCGGCGCCATTTCCCACTGGGCCTGGATGAGGCCTCAGCATCCTTCTCAGCCCACGTCTGCAGGCAGCCACAGACAAGCAGGACTGACCTACGGGCCACCCCTGGTCTTCTGTGCTCCTCTGAGAGTGTGCTCTCCAGAACTGGACCCAGTACTTCAGTGTCACTGGGCTGTCACAGAACAGACGGGTGCTGTCACCGAGCTCGGCCTAAATTGTTGGAGCCCTAAGATCACAGAACCGTCTGCAACCTCGTCCTGCCACGAACATGCATGTTCAGCTAACAATCAACTACTAGACCCTGGGAGCCACCTCCATAGTCACGGCTGCTAAGCCACACCTGAAAAGCCTTCCTCTTCCAAGCGAGTGCCTCTCAAGTTCGGCTCATTAAATCGCATTAGCTGGCCTTTGGAGCGTCCGCCAGTTCAGAACAATGCATCACCACAGAGTTAGCACACCGCTCGAAAGCCCGTCTTCTCGGAAACCAAAATAACCATGTTTTCAACGACTTGCAGGTGTGAAGATCTTTGGGATAATATTGACATTCAGACTGTACACAATATTTACAGCAAAAAATGAACTTTTTTTCAAAGCATATGGGCATTCTTTCTTTCCAAACTCTGTTATTGGTCTAGTAAATGAAGCAGGAAAGATAACGCTAAGATCGTTCTAGTACCTTGAGCCCGGGACAGTGACTCCAACCAGCAGGACCTCCGGCAAGGGGTGTGTTCCAGGAGTGTGATGATTTCCAACCGAATCTCTCAGTGGATAGTAGAGTGCCTGTCGTCATCAAAGATAAAGAGAAGGTACACACACTTGGGTTTCATAGTGCTAAGTAATAAAAACCGGGCGTTGCTGCTGTCATACAGCTCAAAGACGCTCCATACCATCACCAGAGAGTTTTGAAAAGTTACGGGTGTTAAACGAACCTAGTGAGCATTTTGTTGCTTTCGGGTAGACGATGTCCGTCCATCTATGCCTCTCTCGAGCGGAGATGAAGACAGTAGCATTCTGTGGTCTTTCGTGTCATGACCCTTCCTCATCGCATTTCCTTCGGTTTCAAGGCCCATTGTCGGCTGATTGTCTTGGTAAAAAGCACAGCGACACATTTGGAAAACTCTGATTTCTTGTGGGGGCAGAAGCCCTCACGACAGAAGTCGTATGTGGATGCATCCGCGGGCAGGATTGACGAACTTCAGCTGTAAGGGCCGCGCACTGCAAGGCTGACAGTCTTCTCTCCATTCTTCAGAGAAACACAGAAAAGCGCTTCTTGGCCCCTGCCCATGTTTTCACAGGTGTCGGCCAGATTCGGCCCTTTTCGGGAAGCCCTGCTCCTGCCTGCAACACAGAATAGGGTCATAGTTGTCTGGACGTTCATCCAAACACGAAACCTAGCGATTTACACTGCGGTGTGTGATAAGGCAGGTGACACAGTCCAAAAGCCACCTCCATTGTAACCATCAAGAAAATGTCACCTGGCAATTTTCAGATTCTTTCCCAAAAAACCATGAGGACCCCAAAGAATCCTGCTCTTTGTTTTTTTCCTGATTCATTTAGCAAATATTTGTTGCCATTTGCCAAACTAGGTGCTGGGCGATAGAAGAAACAGATAAGATGGACCTAAGCAGTCCCCAAGCCCCTCCCCTCGAAAAACTATGACCTTTACAGATGACACCTTCACATTTCACGTAGATACGTCTCATAAAGAAGACATACAAGGTTCAGCATAGCTTTTCACAAGTGAAACAAGAAACGCTTCCTTTAAACAGACCTTCAGATCTCAGTTTCTCCTCCTATACAAATAATTTAAATATAAATATCTTTAATAACCTTGCAATAAATAATGATGCAACCGGAGCTGAACAGACGTGCATTTAGTAACAACGTAAGAAGAGTAAGTCACGTCGCATGCTGAGTGAGAAAACACAAGGGATCAAACTTCCCAAGTCAGAAGTTATTTCTTCTCTTTCAAAAAAGACTTGAACTCATATCCCCGCAATGCAGGACAATTCTGTTTACCCTCTGCTCCTCTTCGTCACTGAGTCTAGCTGTCGTGGTCACTTGCCACGCCTCCTGGCGGTGCCCACGTTTTGAGCGCTCCTCCCGCGCTGGGAGGACTTCTCGTCTCAGGAGCCCCGTGTCCCCACGGCGGGTGGGGCAGAAACACGCGCTTCCTCACCTGCCGGTCAGATCTTGGTTTTCTTCGCATGAGATTTTCCTTCGAAAGAAGCAATATGCAGACGCTGGCGCCATACATACACACATACATACATGGATACACACATACGTGCACACTTGCATAATGATGTTAAAATAAAACCACGTAGGCATGTGGTAGATGCAACGAGTGCCCGTAGGCAGCGCAAGGATCATTCCATAGCAGGTGGCTGAAAAGAGGACGTGAGATGACGTTAAGTAAAGTATCTAAGGCCACGATGGGCACTGAATCCTAACCTCGTGTTCAGCAGCGTTTAGGGGAGTTGACGGCTACACCGTTAGGTCCTCGGCGCCAGCCAACACAGCTGGCAATTTCAACAGCAAATAAAGTTGCAACCGTGTGGACTTGATGTCAGAAGTCAGAACAAGACGTCTGTGCACTTGCTTGTGAGCCTCAGCGACCTGGGCCAGAACTCACGGAGGCCAAGCTCCCCTCTCCTGGGATGGGGCCGGTCCCTCCCACTGGCTCCGGACAGGTGGCCGAGGGCTGGGACGATCCGTAACAAAACTGTTTTAACAAAGTCGAGTGCAAATCACAGATCACCATCTTCTATTTTTCTCCACACTTTGAATGACTTAGAAACAAGATGCTTTATTTTCATGGTAATTTAATCATGAAATGCTATTAAATAAGGGGTCTTACAAAGGCAATTTTTCCTTAGGAGCTTGAAATGGAGGATTCTTGTTTCAGCTGCCCTGGATTCTCCATTTCGTTGTGACCTTGGGGTTAGCTATTTAGCGATTCAATACTCTTAACTTTTTATGCAAAATGAGAAAAATGCCACTTTTACAAGCAGGCTGTAAATTCCTAACTCATGCTTACAGTGTGCCATAGATCTTTTCATCTGAGAAAATTAAAGTAAATGAAAATATTTCATTATTAATAATCTAATTCTCTTTGAATCTTTGATTAGGACCATTTTAATATATGAGATTTTCAAAATTGGGTCATATTCTATATAAATTTTTGAAGGAGGAAGCTATACACAAATAGATACATTTGAGTTAAAACCAAAATGGACATAACACCCTGTGAGTTAAGCAGAAAATAGTGGATTCAGGCGCAGCCTGCCCTTGGAACCTCGCAGCATATTATTACTATGCCAAGTATTTAATTTTCATTTGCGGTTAAGATAACCATTTTCACAGTGAAAAAAGGTTCAGTGATGAAAAACATCACATACTCTCGGGTGCTTTTCTTTCAAACATACATCGAGGTTGTGTCAAAGGGACGTGCGAGCCTGGAGGAACCGGCAGCCTGGGAAACGGAAGGTCATGACCGCGTCTCAGCCTTGGGCTCAGATCCAGTGTAGACACAGCGTCTTTTCAGATCGACGAGGGCCTTGTTTTTGTCCCGAATCGCTACCGGGGGTGTGCCGTGCAGGACGCTTCACCACCACCCTCCTCTCTGTGCTCTGTTCACACGTTGTGAGATGCGGGGACTCGAGCTAAACACGTATGTTCAGGAAACCCTGATGAGCACTGACATTGACCCCCTTCTTCTGAGCTGCGACTTTCACCGCTTCCGATGAGGTGTGCAAACCTCCGAACGTGTACGGCGCATTCCGAGAGAAGGGGTTGAATGTGTTAAAAAGCAAGCGTCAAGTGTGTTAGGAAGTTGCACCGGTGAACTCTGCGTCCCCCTTCCGCGGTTTCCCGTTAGCATGCACACAGCTGCTCGTGCCATGTAATCAACTGATTGTTACACAAGCATTTTCCGCAGCTATGACAACCTCAGATTTATGAGGTCACACGGTGCAGACTTAATCCATTCAATAGCTGCAATTTATCGTCTGATGATAATTGTATACACAAACACAGTAATGATTTAGATGACATAGTGTAAAGATGAAATCCGTTTATTTTAAAAGGGTTTCTAACCTTTAAAATATGTTGCCATGAACACCTTTTGATGTCCGCTTTTAACAACACAATTATTATTGTTTTATTGATCAGGGTTTTATTACGGGATTTGACACTTATATTTCACGCTAATCGAAAAAGGTGTAATTTTTCTGCACAATTTTAACAAGAATATGACTGTAATTAATTATATCACTGTTATGTTTTCAGTGTCTAGGAAGAAGTGCTTAATTTATCACCCGCGTCTCCCGCAGCATATGGAAACCCCTTTTACAAAGACAGGGTGCATGCTCCACGCAGAGCTGATGGGATGTGACACAGGGCGGTATTTATAGATGACTGCGACCACGCTGACCTGGTTTTACAGTGACAGCTCTTCTGAAATGGGATTGTACATTAGCAGCTTAGCCTGGGTGGCACTGACGTGACCACGGTTTGGTTTTATAACACTAATTAGTGGTCATTCCATGACGCCTTCATAGATCCAGGAAACAACCTGCAGGTATGGCCGACGTTCTTGGGCTGAATACACAGCCTTTCGGGTGTGTTTTCCCAGTTTGCAGAGTTTAACGAATGGCTACATGTTGTGGTCAATTCGCTTGTCTGTCTTTTTCATGGAATACTTACTATTATACAACATCAGTGGTACAACCTTGATCCATAACCTGCAACCTATACATATGTGTGTGTGCAATGTTTATATTGATTGTTAGTTGATTGTTAATTATCTTATTACTTCTCTAACATATTGTGGCTCTATACCCAAGAGAACTAGAACCCATATATCTACATACCTCTATCTATCTATATCATCTACATAATTTATGTTTCAAACAAAAATTTTAAAATAATCTGTATCACGTGTGAATAAAGTCAAGCTTTCTCTTGTTCAGCTTTTATATGTTGTTCAATACCAACCTTATTAAATCACATAAATTTACATCTCACTTTCCATATTACCTGCATATATAAATTGCATTTCATTATATACTGTGGTACTGTATCTGTATATTACAGTTTCTATTATATTAATCCATAAATTCTAATTAATACATATAATTTGGCATGTTTCATATTCAGATACCTGGTTTTGTGTTTTCTAAAAATCCTTATATATCATAAGTTTTGATCTAGCTATATATTTTTCCTAAAACTTCAGTACAATGCTGATTATTTTAGTCTATGAGAAGACATTTGATTTAAGAACCTAAATGGGAACGCATTAAATATTTAAAAGAACTTATAGATATGAAACTCTATACTGAACATTATGTAGAACGGGTGAAAAGTATACAATACATTATACGATGGCACATGAAATAAAATCAATAGTGGAATTGGTAGCACGCTCTGCTGTAATTAAGTAGTTGCGCTCACTTGCTTTCCTGCCACACTGTTTGAAATAGTACAGCCCCAATGGAAAAACACCGGCTAAGAGTTTTCCTTCCCTCTTTGAAACAGCTGAATCAATACTATTATAATCAAACTGTCCTTTTCTTTTATAAAAATGGGGGAGGGAAGGACATTAAAAATAAAAATGAACATTTTCTAGTAATTCAGATTTAAAACAACAATCTATACCTGTTCTTGCCAGATAGCCTCTGAACGGTGCTCTTAGATTTTAGATGTTTGCTCTGTTTTGTAAACGGTCCCTATCGGAGCCTCGCCGTCACCAAAACCCACCGTTCCAGTGATCGGCCTGGGTTCACTGGAAACTTGGGATCTTCCGAAGACACCGCTTTTCATTTCACCACGATCCTTTGAGGTTTAAGCCTGCTGTGTGGTTTAGGGAACTACAAAATCATGAGAAATATTCCGCTGAAGTTGGTGTGAGGTTGTCTAACGGTCTCGTCCCTTCGGTAGTCGTCGCGGAGCACCCACGAGATTCCTACCAGTCTAAGTCCCGCGACACATCCGTGAACAGAACACGTGCAGATCCCTGTGCATTGACAGTTCAGAGTCCGGTTTAGATCATCATGTAACGACCTACAGAGTGGAAGCGGTGCCGGAAAAGGAAAGACTAAGAGGACGCGGGTGGATGGTGGCCCATGGTGTGGAGGCTGCAGAAGTAGTGTCGTCGGGGGAGGGCTTAGGAAGCAGCAGTCGCCTGAGGGGAGATTCCAGGAGATGAGGGAGGCACGTGGCCTCTGCGGACACGATGTTCCAAGCAGAAGAACAGCCAGCTCACGGGAGTACGGAAGGAGCACTGCTGTGCAGGCGGGTCAGGACGGGCCGAGCCGGGAGCAGTGGGGAGGGCTGGGGTCAGGGAGACAGGGAGGGAGACGGGACGGCTGGTGGGAGGCTCGTGAAGAACCCACGCTGTGCCAGGTCCCGGGCCCTGGATCTGAGGGAGGTGGCCGTCGCTGCTGCTCGGGGCTGACCCGGAGCTCGTGTGGTGCACGGACCATTCAGAGAGGGCGCTTCCTTCCAGGCAGGAGGCCGCAGCGAGTCCCGCGGGGAGAGGACGAAGCTCCTGACTAGGATGAGCAGTGGCCGTGAGCTGGAAAGCCAACACGCACTGAACGCCATCCCTGTGTGCTTTCTCAAGATTTATTTTTATTGTTTTTGACAGAGAGAGACAGAGACAGAGAGAAGGGGGAGGGCCCAGAGCAGTCTCCATAGTTGCACATCGTTGGTTTTTCCACATAGTTTCATTCCACACGTGGGCGCGGGGCTGCACAGGGCAGGAGCTGGGCCGGGGTCTCACCCCAGTGAGAACTGAACTGGGGGCACTCCCAGCTCAGCATATGGGTCCTCACAGGCCGGGGCCGGGATTCGATCCTCGGTCCCCTGGGGCTGCAAAGTGAGCACTCAACCCACTGAGCCCTCCCGGCTTCCCCCCTATATGCTTTCTTAGGGCACACCAGTCGGGAACCAGGAACTATCTGGGGGAGCCCTTCTATTTTCAGATTAAGATCCAATTCTAGAGAAAGGACTTTCTTCTAAACACAGCTTATAGGAAATTCTTAAGGGTTCCTTTCTTCCCACGTTATTTTTGTTTCATTATTTGCAAATGATGCTACTGTAATAGACATTATTATTTATTAAATATTTTCTTTTTCTTTAAGATTTATTTTATGGTTTCAGAAGTGAGAGAGAGAAAGAGAGAGAGAGAAGGGGGGAGGGCCCAGAGCCGTCTCCATAGTTGCACATCATTAGCTGTGACCCGGTTTCACTCCACACAGGCGGATATGGGGCTGCACAGGGCGGGGACAGAACTGGGGTCTCCTGCACAGGAGGCGAGAACCTTCACCGCCATCCCAGTGGTTACCGTATTTTCTGGCGTATAAGACGACCCCCTAATTTTACAGTTAAAACATAGGTTTAGGCCTATATTCGCTGTATAGGGGGTCGTCTTATACGCCGGAAAATACGGTACCAGTTATGCTGCAGCTGAGCACATGGGTTTGCACAGGCCTGGCCTGGGTCTGGACTCGATCCCCAGACCTCACAGCTGCAAGGCAAGTGCTCAACCTGCATAGCTCTCCCAACATCCCTTACGTGCTTTCTTATCATCTCTGAACGTCACTGTTCTTTTGGGAACTGTGACCTTTTTAAGTAGATGTGTGGGCTACTGACTGGCTTCGTACCCATTCATTCGTTCCCTCCTTAAGTATTTTGCACTGCGATCCATGCACTGTACTTGGAGTTTAAACGTAAATACTTTTCTCTACGAAGGACTTTTATCCAAGTTCACTCAAGACGAGCTTGCAGGCCCTTTGTTTGCAGCATGAGCCCTTCCAGTTCCACTCAAAACATGTCTTAAGGATTCATGTCTTGAGACAAGTCACAACAGGAAACAGAGAGTTCCTGCCCGTGGACCCTGGTGGCCACCATCACGCAGAGCAGAGGGAGACACGCGGAGGCTGAGCCGGGAGTGCAGAAGACGACTGGACCCTTCGGACTCCCCGAGACAGGGGCAGTGACAGATACTTGCTGAAGTGTACACAACTCTCCTTTTCCACCTCGTGATAGTTTCTGCTGCGTTGGGTTTGGACTACGGGGAACAGCTCCTCACGGGCAGCACTAAGCACTTCAGGTCTCCTCTCGTATGACGTAGGTGCACTTAAAAATCACTACATTATGCAAATCCACACAGTATAGACCACGGATTTATAGGGAAAACGGGGTGAGGGGTGCAATACTCAAAAACAGTGGCATAGAAAGGGGAATCGAATAAAAGCAGCGGCATGGTTTTGCATGTGTCAGAAATAGGTAACTGTGACCGTCCACGGGGTACTTTACGATGGAGAAACTCCAGCTTGCTCACGGACGGGGTGTCAGGGGGCTGCAGCTTGGGGGTCAC
Organism: Craseonycteris thonglongyai; assembly: GCA_004027555.1. Classification (NCBI taxonomy): domain Eukaryota; kingdom Metazoa; phylum Chordata; class Mammalia; order Chiroptera; family Craseonycteridae; genus Craseonycteris; species Craseonycteris thonglongyai. Next base: position 55,082 of record PVKE010000606.1, on the reverse strand, counting down.
TGATTGGTGGAAAGAGGCGGACCCAGGACCGGCTGAAATTCTGACAAGCTGGATGCGAGCGGGTGGGGTGCTTAAGGCGGGTGCTATGCCCCTGGAGACACTTGCAGTGTCTGTGTGGCGTTTTGTGCGGATCGTATGCAACTCAGCTTAGCCGGGTGTATGTCCTGCGTTCACCTGGTGTTTCCGGAAGGGAAGATCATAGGTGTGCAGATAAAAACATCCACGTTTCGGTCAGATGGTTCCCCCGTCTATCATTCATGTTGTCACAAATCACGTTTTCGAAACAAGCATTATCGCAGAGTCACTGGGGTTTGTATTGGTTTGGAATCTGAGGTTTAAGCCAGTCTTACCCCGATCACTGGTTTCTTAAAAGCTGAATGAACCCAGAGCTGAAACAGTAGCACCGGTGGGCTGATGTGAGGCTGGGACTCCGAATGATTAGATAACGGTGCCCGGTCTCTGGGGTGCCCGCCACCTGTGAGGTGGGCATGGCTTCCAGGCCGACAGCCTTTCTCAGCCGGGCTGACGTTGTGCTATTAATTAATCAATGAAGGTGACCTCTAAAGGGTTAGTAAGGTAAGAATTCACCAATTGCTTTGCCAGAGGTTTAATGTCAATGTTCAGCTTCTTTCCAATTGCTACAGTTGTTTGTAATGATGGCTTATAAAAGAATTCATTCTGCGTAGCTTTTAATGGCTCCAAAACACTATTGTTAAAAAGTCTTAACCTATTCCCTGTCATTTCATCTTCTAACGATGAAAGAGAATCTCATTTTAAAATGTCGAGCTAGGACACAAACAGCAAAATCATAAAGAAGAAAAGATCAATGGGGTTTGATTAAAAATAAAATTTCTGCTCATCAAAAGACAGTTTATTGAAAAATCTATTAGTGTATAAACCATCACATCAACAGAATAAAGAAAAATCATATAACATCAATAGAATACGAAAAACTTTTGACAAGATTCAATGCCCATCCATGATAAAAACTGTAAGCAAACGAGGAATAGGGAGGGGTTTTTCTCAACTTGAAAAAGAGTATAAAGTACCTACAGTTGCCATTGCACTTAATAATGAGGAATGAAACTATTTTGTGCTAAGATGAGGAACCAAATATCTCCTCTCACTACCATTTAATATCAATTAATGCAATAAGACTAGAAGAGAAGATAAAATGTATACAGTACATATTGGGAAGAAAAAAGAAATACTGTCTGTTCCCAGATGACATAATTGTCCTTGTTGAAAATTCCAAATAATCACCAATAACTTCTAGAACTAATAAGTGATTATAACAAGGTTGTAGGATACACAATTAATATGTAAAAGTCAATTATTTTTTATATACCAGAGATAAACAACTAAAATTAAAAATTTAAAATATAATACCATATACATTAACACCCCTAAAATAAAATATGTGTAAATCTAACAAAATATATACAAGATATACTTGAGGAAAACTGCAATGCTTTGATGAAAAAAACCCAAAGAGCTAAATAAATGAAAAACATTTCCTGTGATGGGTAGCAAGGATCGCTATCGTTAAGATATCAGTCCTTTCCAACTTGATCTTATAGAGTTAACGCAACCTCAATCAATCAAAATCCCAGCAAATTATTTTGTGGGTATCTATAAACTGATTCTACAGTTTATATGAAAAAGGAAAATACCTGGAATGGTCAACACAATATTGAAAGACAAGAACAAAGTTGGAGTACTGATATTACCTGACTTACTATCCAGCAAAATATCTTTAACAGATGCCTCATAAAAGAAAGTGTATTAAGGGCCAATAGGTACATGAAAAGATACACAATGATTAACAATTAACATCCACTGGACGAACTATAATAAAAAAGACTGACAAAGTTAATTCTTAAGAATATGAACAAAGTAGAATCCTCAAACATTGCTGCTGGGAATGTAAAATGATACAATGTAAAATAATGAGTGAAAATGTCCCTAACCTGGCAAAGGAAATAGGTACAAAAGCCCAATAAGTGCAGAGAGTCCCAGACAAAATGACTCCAAACAGGCCCATAGCAAGACACATCATAGTTAAAATGGCAAAGGTTAAAGACAAAGGGAGGATCCTAAAAGCAGCAAGAGAAAAGCAACTAGTTACCCACAAGGGAGCTCCCATAAGACTGTCAGCTGATTTCTCAACAGAAACACTGCAGGCCAGCAGGGACTGGAGCGAAGTATTCAAAGCGATGAAAAGCAAGGACCTACAGCCAAGATTACTCCACCCAGCAAAGCTCTCATTTAGAATCAAAGGACAGGGGAAGCCGGGAGGGCTCAGTGGGTTAAGCGCTCACTTTGCAGCCCCGGGGACCGAGGATCGAATCCCGGCCCCGGCCCGTGCGGACCCATGTGCTGAACTGGGGAGTGCCCCAGTTCAGTTCTCTCTCTCTCTCGCTGTCAAAAACAATAAAGAAAATAAAAGATTATTAGAATCAAAGGACAGATAAAGAGCTTCTCAGACAAGAAAAAGCCAAAGGAGTTTATCACCACCAAACCGTGTTACAAGGAATCTTAGAGAAATTTAAGAAATTAAAAAGATAAAAAAATATGAACAATAAAATGATAATGATTACATATTTATTAAAATAATGATTACATATTTATCAAGAATTATTTTAAACGTAAATGAATTAAATAATTCAATCAAAAGATAAGGTGGCTGAATGGATAAGAACACAAGACCCTTACATACATATGCTGCCTACAAGCGACTCACTTCAGATCAAAAGACACACAGAGACTGAAAGTAAAGACATGAAAAGTGATCTCATGAAAATGGAAACAAACAAACAGAAGCTGAAATAGCAATACTTACACCAAACAGAATAGACTTTATATCAAAGGCCATAACAAGAGACCAAAGGCCCCAGTAACCCCATTGCTGGGTATTGCTCCCAAAAAGCTACTTGGAGGGGGTGTGTGCATCCACATGCTCACGGCAGCGTTGTCTGCAACGGCCAAGACGGGGGGCAGCCTGGGCGTCCGCTGACGGATGGATAACGAGGAGGCGGTTATCAATGGTGGGGGGTGGGAGGGACAATTTTGTTCAGCAAGGAGCAATGTCTGGAGACATTTTTGGTTGTCATAACTGGGGTGGGGATGCTGCTGACACCTAGAGTCCAGGGATGTTCTTTTTTTTTTTTTTTTAAAGAATTTTATTTTATTGTTTTTGACAGAGAGAGAGAGAGAGAGAGAGAGAGATACAGAGACAGAGAGAGAACTGAGCTGGGGGCACTCCCCAGCTCAGCATATGGGTCTGCACAGGCCGGGGCCGGGATTCGATCCTCGGTCCCTGGTGCTGCAAAGTGAGTGTCAACCCACCGAGCCATCCTGGCTTCCCCCAGGGACATTCTTAAACATCCTAAATTGTACGGATGGCCTCCCCACAACAAAGAGTGATCAGCATCAGCCTTGTCCGGGCTGACACGACAGCCTGCTACCGTTATTTTGCATAGTGTTTAAGGTGGGTTTAATCTACAATAGCTTTTTTTTTTTAAGTACAATCTTTCCTATTCTTAACGACCTTTTATGCATAACCCCATATGCAAATACAAGCAGTCTGTTACAGATTGATTTTATGAGCTCAAACTCACTTTTACGTGTTATGAAGTCATTCAATGGAAACCCAGGTTCATGTGTCAGTGACATGTAGTGTGAAAAAACTCGATATTTAATGCATTTTAGCACATTTGTTGTTTTTTATTATCATTTGGGAAAACAAAAATAAAAATGTGTTTAAACATGAAATCCAAGTCAAGCATTTCTAGGATTCCTAAATTACCTCTACAGCGTGCCCAAGTTCTGTGGACCACACTTGGGCTCTGACCTATTTGTCATAACCCCAAGCTAATACAATCCAGGTGTTAAGACAATACTTTTCAAAAAGTTAAACATGTAATCTTCATACAAATATACAACTAACACATGGCAAAGGTATTTAATGATTTAACGAGGGAACCAGAAACACATGAAAATTGGGTCAAAGGAGATTCTGAGTACCGGAGACACACATGCACACGTGTACTCGGAGAAGAAGGTTGACCAGGCAAGACTTGGTACATTCCACCGGGCAATAAGATGTAACATGTGGGGTCAGGTTTTCAGAAGGATGGGAATTAATTGTATGTCCACTGGACAAAATTCATTTATTGTCTTACTAACAAAAGCAATTGCATCTTGATCTCTACCCCAATCAAGTTGTAAAAGAGCTTAGACAAAAACCGTCAAGGGTGCAGGCAAAGCCCTGGATAGTCTGAGACCAGCAAGGATGGCTTAGCCACGTCCAACATCCCACAGAACCACCTTGCCATCGCTTTTGCCCACGTCCAAGTCACCGGTAACTGTATGTGACAGAAGGCTGTCCTCACGTTTCGGCATTAGGAAGAGCCCTTTGAAGAACTCAGTCATTGTTAGGCTTCACTTACAGCTCTCACGCCCCCGTCCTGCCCCAAGTCACCCCCAAACACACAAGAGCTCTGTTTCCGAGAGATGCTACACGGGCAGGTCAGCCGAGCCGACACACTTCAGACCTCACTTCATAGTTAGAGAAGCAAATGCTAATTACTTAATGTAAAAATAAACCAGGAGAACACGTTTTCCTCGCTGATTGCCTGACTGTTTTCTGGTACTTACAGCTGAGAGGAAAATTAAATTATCATCACTGATTGGAAGCTTGGAGCTTGTTTTTATTTGGGGAGCAATCTGGGAACGGAGATGCTATTAGGCAGAAAGGGAAATGTGCTCTCCATGCTGAGTGCCCTGCCTGCCCACCTGAAGACGTGGAAGCGTGTCTAGAACTAAAATTCTTACCGGTAAAAACCCATGTTGGTTCGATTTCTCCATTGAAAGGCCAAGAAAGGGACCATTTTTGTAATATTTTATCTGTCATATTTAATATTTGAAAAATACAAAGAACACAAAATATACCTTTAATTCTCAGAGCCACAGGTAAACATTGTTATTATATAAGTTTCCTTTGATTTTGCTCTTTCATACCACTTGTCTATCTTCCTCTCTCCCTCTTTTATATACACGTCTATTTGTTTAAACAATTTTTAGTTTATATCTATACATAAGTTTTAGTAAATTGCTTTTTCATGTAGTGATGTATCCTTTCCACACACCTAAAAAATTTTGCAACTCCATTATAAGTAGGTACATAAATTTTACTATAAATAAATAAAACGTGAATTCTATTAAATTTTAGTATACAATTATAAAAAATTTATAATTGCTTGCTTTTATGTCTGATTTTGGAATATATAAAAAGAAAATTAGGGTGATTTTTGTCTTTTAATTATTGTTTATTCAGAGAGGTGCCAACAAAAGAAAAATGCATACTCGAGTAATTAAATTTCACACATAATTTTTGTTTTAAACTTTCTTAAATAAATCCTTCACTTTACTATCACCCTTATTAGAGTTTTCATAGGTGAATCTAACAGAAGTGAAATGGGAAAGTCAAGTTTATTAGATAATTTATAGAAAATTTTATATAAGCTACACAGTACAATGTGATAGCATTTAATTTTCTGAATTCAGATAGTATCACACAAATTTGTTCCAAATAAACTCAAATTGTAATTCTAGTATGTATTCCATAATCTGAAAATATTGTTCTATATCCAAGGTCACTAAGTTATAGGTTGTTTAGAATAAAATATTAATATGAATAAAAGGAAAGAAATTACATGTTCTGTGATGACTAATGAAGTGAAAAATTATTCTCAGATTCTAAAATCTGAGATCTAAACATGAAATTGGGGTGTTTAGGGGTGAGACAAATGGAATTTAAAGAAAATTACCTAAGAATAACGAACAACATTGTTCTCATTTTCTTCCTCTATGCTAGTTTTTCCTTATATACACTTTATTAAATACTCAGAGTGCATCTGATATTTTAACTTTCTCAATTGAACATCATACGTCATCTAACACAATGTTGATAAATTACAGCTTTATTATTTTTAGCGTACTAAATACAAGGTATATTTTAAGCAGCTCACACTGGCTTTCTCCTTTATATTTGTGGGTTGCGTTCTTTAACGGAACTTGAAGGAGGCGTGAGTCAATTCTATCTACATTCTTCCCGGTGTAACATACTGGCGTAATTTATTTTAATCAATGTAGCCCTCAGCCATTTTAAATATCTTAAGGGAAAGGAATGAAAAATCTCTAGAGAACAAGAAAACTGAAAAGTGTGAATCACCTACATTTCTCATTTACCCATGCTAATTAAGACCACGCATTTGAAAGTTACCATCTGAAGGAAAATTAAGCCAATTAACCCACTGATGAAGATAATTTTCAATATTCTATCAGGAGGTAGGAATCTTCACCAGCCCTCTTCTTCCTACTGTGGAAGTAATTTCCGTACTGTCTCAGCACTGAGAACTTAAATGAGCGCCATGCTAGTTCTGTGGCTTCTAATTGCAACTTTTATTTAAATTCTGATTTTCTGCCCAACAGCTCCATCGCTGATTGGCTGGACTTGATTGCTTGCAGACCGGATTCGATGTTATTTGTAGGCTCTTGGAAACTTGCACGGATGCACATTCTCTGAGTGTCGGGAGACACCCTCCAAGACCTTGTGTTTCTGTGTCAACTGCTGCCTAAGAGCCACCAGAGGTTCTTCAGGAAAGGGATTAATTCGGGAGCATTCATTAGCAAATAACGATAGCCTATGTGTACGTTACTCACAGGGATGTATTTCAAGATCTAAAGCTGTTTCTCAGATGAATACATCTCTCTTTAATTTCAGCATATGCAGCATTTCGCCTTTTATTGTTTTCCCTTATGCCTGGAGTCAGCTAGCATAAAAAACACATTACAGTAAAAATGCCTTTACGAACTGAAGCTGAGCAAGCTACGTTGCCTATTTCTGTGTAAGGTTTTTCCTGGCTTTGGGGAGAGAAGACTGAATGGGCTCAATCAGATAAATCGTGTGTATTTAAAAACCTAGAGTCTCTTAGACGTAAATTTGAGTTGTAATTGTTACTTATCTTAAATACCTTAATACTTCTAGTATTTCAGACAGCAATAAACTGGCTTGCACAGAATAAAATAAAATTATTTTACACTTTTAAGCCATCTGCGAGGCCGCTGTCGGCTTGTTAGGTTTTGAACTTGGCTCTCGGCTGTCCGTCACTGGCGAAATGTTAGTACCTGTCCTCAGTGAGGAGAATAAACCAACAGTCTCTCCCTAAGCCTCTGCAGCCTCTTTTTGTACGTTGGTTCTGCAGTGAGACCACCTTACACTCCCCTCAACTCAAAAGAAGAAGAGATAATAACCTCAGGAGTCTCCTTTTAAGTAGAGGTAGAACATTTCAGGATAACTTTTTTTTTTACACAGCAAAAATATGATCTGTATTCATTTAATGTTTTCATAATATTAAAATATGTTAAAACATTAAAAATAAAAAAAAAGCAGGCAATTGGACTCTATTACTACTATGCCAGAGATGTTCAAATAAACTTCAGAAAACTTTTTTTTTCTAATTAATATATTTCATCCAACTACATTTACCGTTAATGATGACATGTGGAAATAGGAGGTCTGATTGCTCCCTGACTCTTGAAAAATATGCACCAAAGAATAGCCACTCTCCCCGTCTGGCCAGAGCATGATTGGATCAGGGCCCCTCCATCCACCAACACACTCTGGGGACAAATGGCTTCCCCTCCAAGTGTGCAGTGCACGCCTTTGACTTTGTGGTGAGTGTGCAAATGTCCACATGGGGGTCCCATGGTAAAGCCTTCTGAATTTCACTACATTGAAAGGGGTTCTTTGGGTGATACGTGTCCCTTTAAACGGTTTACATGAAGGTGAGGAGAGGGTGGGGATGGACTACATACCAAGCAGATGAGTAGCAGTTCTATTTAAATCAACCATAAAAATATGTGTCTGGTTAAAAAGGGAAAAGAAACTGGTCAAGGTCGGCACCATGTATGCAGAAAAGTCACTTCCGACTGGATTGAGATTGAGTCGGGTGAGAACAGGAGAAACGTAGCTTGAAGCACCATAACTTTGTGTGCTCCGAGCACACGGCTAAGATACGGCGTATTTACAGGAGAAAGGAGTCCAGACTTGTCCTAATTAACCTTGTAACGAGATGGACTCCAGCACTTATTAATGACAGTAATGAGATGCAGACAAGACAATGCATTAAACATCATTGGCATATAAATTAAATTCACATACAATTTAAAAGGAATAGATACCTTTATGTACTGGACACGAAGGGAAATGATTAAGAAGCTATTTCATAAGAAAAAGCTAATTAGAAAGAAAATTCAATACTTTCTCTAGTGCTCATCTCCATCAGTGTTGGAAACAAGTTTGACCACGAACTAAGGAATCGTCCCCATTGAAATTACTGTGCAAGGTATGAAATTAATTTTATGATTGTCCCAATGGAAACCACAGGAGCTACAAATACTTATATGCCCATTATCATTTTCCTCTATATTGGCCTACATTTTAATTTGCTTAGGTTTCTATCGAAAGCTTATGAATAATTTAAAGTAAATCTGCTGTCTTCGGAGGAAAATAATGATAGAAGGTCAAGACAGACATCTTGCTGTACACAGAATTCAAACTTGACAGCAAGAAGAAAACGTGAAACGTACCCAGGAAGGCTGTTTGGGAAAAGGCATTTGTAAGAGAATATTATTAAAGGGTAGCGCGGTGCCCAGCACCGAACACCATGCCTCTGCTCAGGGCGCTCCGTAACTGGCCAGCAGGATTCGGGCTGCGTCAGCGGGTTCTGGGAACGCTCTTCCGGAGACTGTGTTTCGTATTTTCGGAGGAGCATCTAAAATGTTTTTAGGGTGGAAGACAGGCGACATGTCATGAGGACAATGACCGGTCCTGACGGTTTTTAGAACGTATGACCATATTGAAAGGCCGAACGCAAAACGGGGCCTTCCCGATTGTCACAAGCTAACAAGGACGACTGTGTTCTTCCCGTCTCACTAAAACCCACACCCAGTCTTCTAGCAATAGCAGCACCAGCTGCACCTCAGATCACCAGGTGGGCACCCACACCGAGCAGAGGCCCGTGGAAGCCACCAGAAAACCACCAAAGGCGGTTCTCTCTGCTGAGTTTGGTTTTTGTCTTTTTTTCATTCCCACCAACTCTGAGAACCAAGGAGGAAAAAGCCAGCTTCTAACCCAAAACAATATTGATTTAAGGGCAGACCCCATCGCCAAGGGCAACCTGCAGGCGACAGAAGACGCGACGGATGACAGGTGAGTGCTTGTTCTCGGTCTAAGTTTTGTCTACAAAGTGAATTCATAACAGCTCGAATATGATCGGCCGTGCTTCACTCACTCTTGTTCTACAGAGTGGACGCGGCCACGCGGGGGGGTCAGCCAACAGGTAACTGCCTGTGGTCTCGCTCTGTGATCGGCCTCACCCGCACCTACAGTCATTTCCACAGTCTGCCTCCCCCAGCCCCTTCTCTGCGGGCCCCCATCTTGTCCCCGCTCTGCTGTGCTTCTGTTAAAAACGTTGCTGTTGTCTCCTATCTGCAACTGGGACCATGCATTTTATTTTTAACTGACTTGAAACACTCTTAACCGAAACCACGTTTAATTTTCAAACGCCTCTCTTGAAGCTTAAGAGTTACTTCCTTTCACAGAATCCAATGTAAATGGTTTCATTTTCTAACACGGAACGCTTTCTAGATCCATAGAGCAACGATAAAATGGCACTAAGTGAGAAAACTGAGATCCAGCAAGGTGTGAGGCCTCCGAACACGGCCACGTTACACCGGCTATGACACAGTTTCTAAAATGACGCACAGACGGCTTCCGCTGGTATTTTGCACTTAAATTTGGATTCTCTCAGAACCTCATGGGCAAAGCCGGTATTCGCCATCATCACTGTGTAGACGCAGATTCAGAGACGACGAAGAATCCACCCGAGGACACGGATAGTCACGGCTCTGCTCACTGCAGGGTGCCCCTCTGTGTGACCCCAGGATGGGGGCGTATTTATAAAACTATAGGTTCCCATCTGTACGTTGTGTGTTAGCCCTGTTACTTTCGTTTCCAGCAATGTCCCCCTCGCTTCACTTAATACAGGCCCTCATCTCAGGGGCGTGCAGGCTCTGAATGCAGTCAGACCTGCACTGGGAGCTGCTCCTCAAGTCCAGGTCAGGATGCACACACAGGCCCCCCCGGTCATGAGTTCTCACGTGTTACCGACGCGAGCAGACCAGCTGGTTGCTTGGTGACCCTCACACAAGACCTCGCACATTGTCCAGTGACGAGAAACGAGGGATCTTCCGAGAGCTCTCAGCAGAACAAGATGATTTGAGACCAATACGGGGCAGATCTCAAACACTGTTCTGGTGTGCTGTTTAGTAAGCTCTTTTCTACAGACGCCGGGTCTCCCTCCGCCCCCTTCTCTGCCCGATAAGCTTCGGAGCCGCTTCCACAATGGACCAGCTAGAAAACAATATTGAGCTTCCAGCGCGCTATGTTTAGACAGACGGTAAAGGTAACAAAAGGTACAATTAACAGAAGTGACTGCAAACTAATCATGGCAGAGCTACTTAGTACTGAATCATCTCCCTCTAATTTTAGAAACCGAGGGACCTTCATTCTCTATTGTCCATATTTTAATTAATGCCCATTATTTTCCCCAAATAATGCCCTCGTTTGACACGCTATTTATACACGCAGCTTCTGAAAATACACAGATTGTGCGTGGCATGCAGGCTGGCCTCCACAAGATGCTTTTGTGCCGAGTATTTGGGTCCTTTTTGTCTCAGGAATGTCTCGAGGACACACTTGTAGTGGGGCCCTCGTGGGAGTATTCCAGCTTTCAGCTTCTTTTCATGTAATTTTCATATATTTGATGTTGTATTTTGATTACTCGGCTCGCATTTTCTGCTTCTGCAGTGAATTTGGCTTCCGTGGGACAGGCGTACAATGAGGCACGTCAGCGGGGTGCTGACTTGACTCTTTCCGCCTCTCCAGGGAGACGGCGTCGCCAGCCCTGGGAGCCGGCAGGCCGCGTGTGTCTAGAAAGTGTGTCCAGGTGGGGCTGACAGAGGTGTGCTTGTCCGGGATGTTTGACGTATGACCTCTGTGTCTGTGGAAGCATCGGGGTCACGCGAGGAGCTTCAGAACACACCAAACACTTGACATCCCCATTTGTTTGATGTTTTCATTGCCAGTTTTCTTGAGGTAGGAGAAATAGATTTTAAAAGACTTGTTTTTAAGATTTATTTTATTGTTTTTTGACAGAGGGACAGACAAACAGAGACAGAGAGAGACAGAGAGAAGGGGGAGGGCCTAGAGCCGTCTCCATAGTTGTGCGTCATCAGTTTTCTAGATGGTTTTGTTCTATACAGGTGGGCGGAGTGGGAACTGGGCTGGGGGCCTCCCACATGGGAAGCTCACCCCAGTTCAGCAAATGGGTCCACACGGGCCGGGGCTGGGATTCGATCCTCAATCCCCAGGGCTGCAATGTGAGTGCTTAATCTGCTGAGCCCTCCAGGCTTCCCCAGGATATTTTCTTAAAAACTGCAGATTCTGTGTTTAAAAAACACTAACAATAACCAGTCAGATGGTGTCATTGCCCAAGGTGGCCTCCTGGCCTCAGTTTCAACAGGTTATCTTTATCTTGTGGTTGCTCCAACTAAGGCTTTCTCCCCGCTAATCTCCACAAATGAGACACAAGAACACTGATAATATAAGAGCCTTTATTCAGCATAGTAAGTCCAGTCCTTTGATTTGGTCAGGATGTCACCAACGGCTTGATTCTCGGTTGTACACGAGGCCCCTGGGGCTTCTAGGGAGACTCAGCCCTATCAGCTCCATCTTGTTTCATCTCGGCCAGATCACAGGAGACGCGTCACCCTGCCATCGCTGCTGGCAAAGGACATGCTGCGTTTAAGCACCACAAACGTGCCGTCGGGCCGGGCTACTGGGTCCTCGTCAGTACCCGGCAAGCCGACCTGCGGGCCCCTTAGTCCCCAGGAACCGCTCCCGCCCAGCCCGGCACTGCACGAACACGCGGCCACTCTTAAGCGGCCAGCTCCTCGTGCACCTGCCATGTCCCCCTGCCTCTACCCCTTCCCCCACACCGGAGCTCCCCCACACTGACAGAACAAGTGCGCTTCTGAGCGCTTCCCTCTTGCGTTGGCTGGGAACGCGATTTTAATGGTCAAAGATTTTGCTAACTATCCCGTGAATGAAGAACATATTCAACATAGAATTACAGATAGCCTGTCGGTTGGATACGCTTCAACCAGGAAGCACGTGTGATATAATGTGGGCTTGATGCCTACGCTGCATCACATGGAAAGACACCTGTCTGGTCGCTTTGGGAGGAGAAGTCCAGAACGGTTAATATGTTTTTACATATTCAATTCATGAAGTTTAACTACTACTTTTAATTTGATCAGTGTTGAATTAGTCCTTTAAAAGCTTCCCCTCATTAATGTGAAAGGAAATTGAAAGGACAAGTGAATACAATGGGTCGTGAGACCATTAAAATTATTCAAAACCAAGAGGAAATGTCCTTTTTTGCTTCCAACCATCCAGAGTACTTCTTGTTATACACTTCACGGAGCATACTCTTTCCATCATTATAAAGCCTAAGCCAAAGCATTCTCACCACCGTGTGTACCGTGTCGTCCTCTTAGCACAAGAACCCCCACATTTAAATGTCTAGAAATAAACAGTGAAGAAAATAGTTGATGCTGCTATCGTGAATGGATGAGCTGAAAATTTCTCACCTAAGTAATGTTTCTATAGGTAGAGAAAATCTCTGAACTGATATTTTCCTGAAAAACTGTGGGGGGGATTTCATTTATTTTCTGGCTAGCGGGTAAGTGTTCTCCCTTTGGGTTTGTTTGGCTAAGGCAGGTCCACAATAACGCTTGATGGGGGCGTGTTCAGCTTACCTCCTAGTATAGTGTCACGTCACCCCTTTGTCTACCAAACACCCGCTGTTGCGTGAGCCTGTGTCACATTAGCTGGTTGAAATGTGAACGTCTCCCAGCTTGGGGAGCTCTGGGAATTGTTCCGCTTACAGCTTCCTGACAGTTTTTCTTTCACTGGCTTTTTCTCTTTGCTGGCTTCATCGATTCTCACCCTTCACATGAACGGTTCACGATTGTGCCAAAGACTCAAGGTGACCCCTTACAGATTCGGGGAGCCCTTCCTCAGCATAGCCTCCTTCCTTCCTGTGCTCTGCCTGAAAAACTGTGCTCTGTGTCCTCAGCTGAGGGAGACTCTGAGGTTTCCAGCCTCCACTGTTGTCCAGAAAGTGAATCAGACAGAAATCCAGTGCAATCGGAGGATTTGCTGCTTTGCTTCCCTTCTCACGTGTGTTGCAGTTTATTTATGTGCCGAATTTTATCTAACTTAATTTCCTATATTTTTAAGTTGACCAGACATCCTGTTTGAAACAGGACAGAAAACAATGGTGCTGCCTTGTTCCAAACAGTATGTAGGGTCGGCCTAGCCTCACTGGGCTAAATTCAAGGCATCAGTAGGTTGACCCTACCTACTGTTTGAAATGGGACAGGACTGTTGTTTTCTGTCCCATTTCAAATGGGACGTCCCATCTGCCTATGTATTTGTTCAGATTCTGAGCTGTTTATAATGAGAGGGCCACGCTGGTACCACCACTTCATTATACTCAGAAGCAGAAGAGAAGCACGCTTATTTAATAAGAGAACATCTCAACCAACTGAAGCTATACACAATCCTTACTATGATTTTCATCAAGCTGTCCACCCCCAGCCCGCGGGCCACATGCGGCCCAGGACGGCTTTGAATGCGGCTCAACACAAAGTCACAAACTTTCTTAAAGCATTATGAGATTTTTTGCAATTTTTAAATTTTTTTAGCTCATCAGCTATCATTAGTGCAAGTATATTTTATGTGCGGCCCAAGACAATTCTTTTTCCAGAGAGGCCCAGGGAAGCCACAAGGTTGGACACCCCGGGTCTTCATTCTTACGCTCGAATCCCAAGAAGATTAATTATATCAGTTCCGCATATTCCCTTCCCATCTGGCCTTCCTTGTCCACTGGGTATCTCTGAGTTTTGACAAGATCAAAACTGCCAGATGGAAGGGTATCTGCGCGGGTCCAGGTCACTATAAGGTTCATTCGTGTCTTATATGGGTTAAATGTCACGCACAACATTCCTGGGTCTCAAAGTCATAGATAATGAGTTCTTTCTCAATTGCATGACCTTAAATATCAACAAATCCCACCCCCAAATATAAGCAAACATTGCGATAATGATAGTAATGACATCAGGAAAATAATATCCATGATGATTGCATGCTAAATTAGCTTCAATGTAATAGCAGTGAAAAGTTTTAATCACGTGGGTATTTAAGACAGAGTGAAAAATCCATTTACAACTCATTTGAATGTTTCAGTATAATCACTATTTTAAATATTGATTAAAAAAACCCAGTTGAGATTGCTTCTAAACACGTACCTTGTATTTTGAAAATTGTATGCTACACTTTAAAATCTGGACCTCTCCTATAATCTTAAAAGTGAAATTTGATATAAAACACAATATTTCTTCATTGCCAAACACACACACACACACACACACACACACTGTGTAAGTGTGTACATCTATCTATCTATCTATTTCTATGTACAAAAGATTGAAAGGCGAACATCTGCTCTCCTTGTACAGCATTTCTTTGCAGCAGGAGTTTACAACATTCTGCGTAGAGAATCTACCATGACGATTTTAGACTTCGGGGCCACGGAGCCTGCCACTGCGCGCCCAGCTTTGCGGCTGTCGGGAGTGCAGCCACAGAAAATCAGTCACTAGATGGGTGTGGCCGTGTTCCCGCCCAGCCTCGTGTACACAGAGGACAACAAGCCAGATGTGGCCTGGGCGTCCCAGTTTGCCAACCGGTGACCTACAGCACAAGACAACCAGAGGTCCTAGAGCCACTTGAAGAAGACGCGTTATCTAGAGTCATCCCTGAACCATTAAAACTGTCAGACGTGTGTGCCAACAACAGGTACGCGTAGTACTCAAGGGCGAGAAACACACCCAGACGTGCTTCCATCTCCGTTCCAAGCCATTCTGGTGTGTGTTTCTCTCATTTTGGGGCCCCCACTCCTAGCTGTGGATATTCATTGGTCTCTTCATCAATTCTCCTGGAAAAAAACCAAAACTGAATAGGCTTCTTATCTCTGGCTTCTTTTGCTTTGTGTTGCTGCAGGCAGGACAGCCAAACACGACTCTGTGTCTATGAGTATGTCCCAAACCTTGGGAGGGTCTACCCAGGGCAAGGTGAGGAGTGGGCATATGAACTCTAAAGACCATTGTCTGAAGTTCACAGCTCATTATGCAGAATACCATAATCCAAACCACCTCTTTTTTCTCTACCTCCCTAAAACTAGCTTCAGTGGAAGAACTGAAATGATTTACAGACCGGGCATCTGTGACTAGACATCAGAAGTCTTGGCTAATAGCAGGTTGATGGATGAAAAATGCCCATCGTACACATGGGTTAGCATTCCAAATGCGTTCTCCCAAGACGCCATGTTCTATACTAACTCAGCCCCAGCTTTGTTAAAAGCATTCTTTAAGACTTTCCAAAAAACACGCCAACTTAATCCATGTACGATGAACTTTATAAAACAACGTTGAGTTGCGCTGAGATTGTAATGAAGAGAACATATATCAAACGCCATGACAATACATGACACATGTTAGGTATTCAACATATCGAACAGAGGAAAAAATGCCAACTGAACCAACTGAGTTTGTGGAAGGAGAAATACATGTTTTCTTATTCCTCACACTTAGGTCTGTTACTGCAGAGGGAGTAACGACTGAAATCACGAAGGAAGCAAGACTCGGCCGGTAGGCACACACCCAGCTACACCCGCCTCGCCTCGGCAGAACAGATCGGAGGAGATGGGCGATATTGAAAGACAAGGACAGGGCCACCCTCCCATGGCACCTGGAGAAATGAGGCTGGTTCATTGTCTGTTGAACTTTAGTAAGCACTAGAGACATGCTAAAGCTACAGGACTAGGAAGAGGAGAACAAGGAGGGCTTTGGCAAAGGTTTGTAAAAATAAACGGCAGTATAAAGAAGAACCTTGTAAATGTTTGCTCATGACTTTTTCAAAAGAGCAAAATAAAATATTTAATAATCCCTTTCACAAGGCATAATTCCACTCGTCTTCGCCTGAGGCAAAAGGGAGGTTTTTGCCAATAAATTTGCTTTGAGCTTTTTCATAAAGGCAACTTCAGTTAAAAAGTTATATTTCTTTGAGCAAGAAAGAGATCCTCAGACTAAATCTTAACCATATTTTCAACAACCTTTTTGGGTTGCTAAAAGTGAAAACAAACAGGAAAAAAATTCCTGAAAAAATTGCAATAAAAGTATGAAGAAATTAGCATAGAGAATTAGCAAGAAGAACTTGTTGTCTAAAAAGTCAATCGGGTTGTACTTCATTTTTATTTTTGTATTATTTTCAAGAAACCATACACCAATAACTGAGTTATTTTATGCAAATGCCTGAGAGTATCTTTTGTGAAAGAGCATGAGTGAGCATTCTTGAACCTCAAGGCCCAGAGCCAGGCTCACATGAGAGGACGGCCAGGACCGCACGAGGCGTGCATTTGGAGATGGTCTAGAATCTCTGCCACGTGCGGGGTTCAGTATTCACCCCAGTTCCTGCCTGGTCGGAAAAACGAGTTTTCGCTCGTCACTGTGAAATCCCTATCTTGGATGACAGAGGATACGAAGACTTCTCAGAAAACCCTTTGCTCATTTGTACTCCGCTCATTCGTAACGGGAGATAAATCTTTTGCCCATGGGGAGAAAGCAAGTATCTATTATAGAAATTACCAGCATGAGCAAGAAAAAAATGGCTTTGAGAATGAAGGGAACAAAAGTGTTAAAGGATAAAGACTGAAGAACAGTTTCCAACACTAGTGGACCACATTTTGACATTAATCTTTAACCGCAATATAAAATGATTATATATTCTCCTTGGAGAGCCTCAGTTCCAATCATCTCTAATTCCCTTTACCATTTCCCTAGGTCACTGCTTTCCAAATCCTGGTGACTTATGTACCAAATTTATAATTCTTGCCATGTTTGTGGGCAATGTCTACTCTATTTACTACTTGTTTTTCATCAACCTGATCTTTTTCCGACTAAATGCCTTTAAAAAGAAAATTTAGTACCACCATGAAATCAAGGGTTGGTGTTCCAATATTTTAAATGTGTATTAAAATAAAAATAGTATTATTAAAGTGTTATAAATATTATCACATAAAATTATCATATACTCTGCTTACCACATTTAAAGAAAAACTACCCTATGTTAGAAATGTTTACTTCCCATGAATGATAATAATGGATATCCATAAGAGTGTTTTGGTAATTGTCAGCATTTTGCTAAAATGGTATCAATAGACAGACGCGTTTGTTGAGATCTTCTTTTAAACGCATGGACCTCTAGTTGGTCTGTGTCCTGGGGGAAATCTCACAGAAAGAATAACCAACTCCTCTTATTAACCACTATCACACACAACGCGACACACAGGTGATGTGCTGTAGAATTGTCCACCTGGAACCTATGTAACTTACTAACCAATGTCACCCCAATAAATTTAATAAAACGAAACAAAACAAAAATTCCTAAAACTTTGTTAAAAACAGAAAACAAATTTTAGGACAAGGCGATAAAAAAACAATGGTTAGCTAAAAAACCAAACCAAAACAAAACTTAGTAGCTTCATATCAGGCTCTTGACTTAAATGCAGTTTATTCACATGATCACGCAATGACTTTGGTTCCTCTGTCCCTCCCTCCCTCATTTTACAGGAGAGGAAACTTGGTTTCAGAGAATTGAAATGATTCACTTAGGAGAATCCAGCTGGAATTGGTAGGCCGTCGCACTACAAACTCTTCGTGTGAAAACGGGAACAGCTGTGAGCGGATGGCTTGTGAAGCAGCAAAAGGGGAAAAACACTGGGGCTGGCTGCTCACGCCCAGCGGAAAAGTCTCTGCCCCGATGGCCACTGCACAGTCCTCTGAGACCAAATGTACTGTCTTGCAGAGGCTTCCAGTTCTAAAACAGAATGAGTCTAAGACTCCCGTTTTCAAACGATCTCTGAGATGAACTGAGGTGTGTTCATTTGCCCAAGTCCACGTTTTCAGTCTATCAGCCTGTGAGTACGGAGGTCCTGGTTTCACAAAGCAATATAAACCAGGCTTTTCACATGCTCATAATTTTGGAATTAGGAAAATTTGGCTCCAAAGCCAGGAAGCTGACAAGATAGCGGCAGTCATTCCAGCAAATCTATATTTATGTGCCTCAGCAGAGCATCGGGCATTTACATTTTCTACCGCACTCTCCCTATGTTGTTGATGAAGAGAAAAGTCAAATTTGAAGGGATGAGATAAAATTTGCAGGACATCTTTAGGGTTCTACAAATTATGGAGAGTAACTTCGGGTCACAGAAAAGCTATTTTATAATATATTCTTTGAATATAAAAATGCTCCAGAACCATCTTCTATCTACTGAAACTGGTCAAACATAATTTCGTGAAGGACCACAAAGATATTTGCTGCTGAGGAGGAACATAGTAAAAATGATGTGCAATGCTTATTTGAACTGTTAAAAAAAAGAACACACTGCGCTAGAGATTTCCCTGCTGATTTGTTAAAGAAATCAAGTTTTGTAAATTATAGAAGCAGCTAGAAATACATGTTAAGATCTGATCGACAAAATTATTTTGAATTCATTTTGAATGAAAAGTCTTTAAGTTAGCCTAAATGATACAGGAAACCTTATTTATTTTCTACTGAGATCGGTAAAAATAGTTCCAGGATAAAACTAATATAAGTAAATCTCTCTATTTTCAAGAGACAAACATATTCACACCACCCATCAACATGTGTAATTTTATATATATCTTTTGACATCTATCCTATAACTTACGTTATTTTTTTCCAAAATTGCTCCATTAAAATTGTTGTATATCATAAGTTTGCTTCCAGAACTCTTGCTCCTAGACACTGGCTGCTACGAACATTGATAATTAACATTGTTTTGAAAATTCTAGATAATTCAATAAGGAAAAAACTAAAATATAATGATTACAAATGAGATACAACTATAAAGATCTGCTAAGATGGTAGAAAAGCTAACTAAATCAGAATGAACAGTCACATTGAATAGTACACATGATAAAAAGGTGTGAAGAAAAGGTTATGATGACATTTTGTCTAATCTGTTGGCAAGTGATGGCCGATGCTCCTGGGCAGGTGAGCACTGTGAGATGAGCTCTCTTTACCCCGTGCTGAGCATGTGCACGTATCATGTAATTCAAGTATATAATTAGTTCAGACATATTAACACTTTAACACCCTTGGATCTACTAATTTTACTTTCAGGAAAATTTTCTAAGAAGATCAGATAAAGTCATATATATATATATACACACATATGTATTCACACACATTGTTAATTGAGAAGTCAAACATTTACTGAACATTAAGTGTACTCTTTTAAATATTATCAGGGAATAAATGCCAAAGAATTAAAAAATCTTCTGATATAATGGCTAAAAATGGAACATCAGCTTGCTCTATAGCGATACCCAATCTTGACTAAAACTTAAGACATTGCTTATGAAAAGAAACTGAGAAAATGCAGGAACGCTGTAATAGTGATCTTTTAGCTGTGCGATATGGGCTGATTACTGTTGTGTTCTTTGTCGCATTATCTACACGAGAGTATTTTATAACACTCTGGAATACTTTTTTGCTGTTTTATGTTTTTTTGTAAATGGATCATAGTTCAACTAAAGGGTTTATTAAGCCTGAGCTAAGTTTATAAAATTTGCTTTTCCACCTAAAACCCAATTCCAATTTAGAAAGACAAATGAGAAATACCCTTTTTGTTTAGTTAGATTACCTTCCCAGCCCTCCTGAGTGAGTTAATTCTTCCTTCCCCAAACGCACCCACCCTCAACGTTAAAGGATGGAAACAGGAGCAGAGCCTTTCCTGTTCTTAGAGAAAAGAAGACATCAGTGTGTTGGATCTGGGGATTAGGATTAAATTTTCAGATGCTGCCCAGCTTGACTCTGCATCACATACATACTGTGATGAGTCCTGAACCGGCATTTCCCGTGCAGGCTTCCCCCTAGAACCCCGACACCCAGCTGCCCATTGAAATCTGGATATCTGTAGGCTTTTTAGTTACGATATCCAAACCCTAAAATAGTCTGGATTTGGTTTACTCCCTGCCCCATATCCTTGGATTAATGCCAGATGATGCCTCATACATAGTAAATGCTCATTAAGTATTTGCCGAATGGATAAATACACGAATTATTGCTCAACAGGTCCTATAATAGCCACAGAATGGTTCAACATGGCCGGGGATGATGAAAGGACTTGAGTTTTTGAGTACTCTACAATTATGGTTGTTAGTCACCCAATGATACTTGGAAATCATTACAAAAGAATCTCTTATATTGGCCTAACCCTTTATAATATACAACGCCATTTCGTATTTATGATTTCACTTCAGCCTTTCAAAAACTATGAATCAGCCAGGGAAAATATTCTTTTTTCTGTTCTAAGTGGAAAAAATAATAATAGCTGTCATTTGCTGAACACTTACTACATGCCAGGCACCCTGCCCAGCGCTTTGCGTGCATGAGTAACTCTCAGTGCCCAAAAGAGATGAAGAAATGAGCTCTGACGAGCTTGGTTTCCTCATGAGCTCAGAGCCTCAAAAGCCAAGGAGTGGTAATTATTAGGAAGTGGAAAGAAGAGAACACAGGTGTCGACAAAACAGGTAATACTGCACCGTCTTCCTCGGAGGGGTGGACGGAGCTGAGGTTCAGACCCAGGGCACTCAACTCCCAAGCTCACGCCTACAAACACCCTGTAAGACAAGGTGCTAGTGAAGAAACAGGGCCTTCGGGGCTGGTCACAGCGGGGACCCAGACCCTTGACTGCTGGCCTGGGGCTCTCGATCTTCCCATGACCGTATTCCGTCTTACGTCGTGGGATGATGATGTTGGAGCAAGTGCGTGGCTGTCTGCCCCTGCCGTCTCCTGGGAACCCTTACCCTGCACTTGCCTAACCCTCCTGCTGCTCAGGGGAAGCTCCACGGAGCCACCAGCGAACACGTTTCGGATCGGGTTTTGTGAAACTGTAGCAGAGGTAACGACATGAAGGACGAGAGGCGTTTCATTTGCAAATCTAGGCACTGCAGAGAGAAAATAAAGGGGCTTGGCTTGCACCCAGAAAGCTTGATCTGAGTATTAACACCACAACTTTAGAGCAGAGAATTCAAACAGTCCTCTGTGGGCCAATGACATGAAGTCACCTTCTTGCCACACAGAGAAGAGATGAGGGTCCCTATGGGCAGGTAAGAGGCACAGAAGTTGACAGCTGCAGAAAGGAAGAGAGAGGGTGGGGAGAGGGGTGTGTGGGCGATGGGTCCCCTACCTTCCGCCACCTCTGCCGGGTCCTGGGGGGAGAAGGCTGGTCTGGAGACCGCCGTGCAGGCCCCCTGGGCAGAACCAGGAAGGTCACCGGCAACAGGGAACAACGTGCCTGCGGAACCGCGTTTCTGAGCTGCTGCTGCCGACCACCTAAACCATCGACCAAGCGGGTCACCCGATGCCGGCCTTAGGCTCCAGAGTCCAGGACGAACCGAAGCCATTCAGTACTCAAGATAAAGACGACTTCCGTGCGTCATTTCCAAAAGAAACCAAAATGAATGCACAAAAACAGTGGTGAACCAACTATCACACCATGAAGACGGGCCGTCGCGGGCTGTGTGTTCGCACAACCGGAGCCCGCGTGTGGCCCCTGGTGGCTTTGTCAGGGTTGGTGCCGGGGCTGGAGAATGTTCAGCATCACAAAGCTGTATCCACATTCTGTTTCGCAAGTTTTAAAACTGTGGCAAAATACATATAAAAAAAATTTGCCATTTGAGCGATTTTTGAGCGGACAGCTCAGTGGCACTAAGTACCTTCCCAGCGCTGTAGGACCCCCCGCCCACCATCCGTCTCCAGAAATTTCTCACCTTCCCAACCTGAAACTGTCCCCGTGAAACACTCAGGGCCCCGGTCTCTCCCCGGCCCCGGTCCCTGGTGGCTGCCGCCTAGTAATGCTGGCTGCTGAGGGAGCTGGTCCGCTTGGTTCACAAGAGGGGACACCGTTTTGTTAAGTATCCAGATGGGCAAGCGTTTTTCTCTGGGCACCAGTGTATCTCACAAGACACCGCAAATGCCAATTGTGGGCTCTCTCACCTGCTCTGCACCTACTCCTTCCAGCCCAGTGTTCTGGGCAAGACCCGAAAATGCCAGACTTCATGCAAATAACGGAACCAAATGACCCCCAATGTTCACACATCCAAACCAACCCGACACACTTCGAAGCTGACATTTATCTCAAAGGGCAGCACCGCGCCAGGTGGTCTCTAGGAAGCAAAACCCCTGATGGAAGACGCGGCCCGTGCCCCCCAGTGTGGGCTGCTCCTTCCCACGCACGGTTCTCCACCAGCAAAAAAGATCGTCACTCGCTTCCTTGCAGGACGGCTTGACTGTGGAGCTGTGGTCTCGAACCCGCAGTATCTCCGGGGCATGCCTGTCGTGTCCCACCATCCCACGGCCCCTGTGACTTCTGTTATGGGAATCCTCAATTTTTTAAATCTCAAATTGACCTGGGACAGCCACGTCATCACAAGTGCCATCTCATTCCGTCCCTCAGCAACCCTACGAGGTAAAGAGGGTCATTGTTTCCACTCTGCAGACGGATAACGGGGGAGACGTTTTAAATCAGATCCTACAGCTGGTGGTAGAGGCAGAACTGGGGGCATGCGGTGACGGTGCCAGGGCCTCCGCTTTGAACTCTTTGGCCTCCCTTCCAGCACCAGCACTGTTCAGGGCGGCCCGTGGGGGTGCTGGTGGGGCACGGTGTTCTAAGCACGCTCAGCCCGCCCGGCCTCAGGTGGCTGCGGGCCCCCACTGGTGGCCTTGCCGGGAGGAGGGCTGCGTGCTCACGAGTTACGTGCACACACGTCAGCCACAAGGACGCTTCCGTGTCTTCTGCACCGTCCTGCCCGGGTGTCCGGGCGCGCTCACGTGACCTCTCTGAGCTCCAAACTCCCGGGGTGACACAGCACAGTCCCACGATGGGAGGCGGAGGCTGAACGAGGTCGAGGCTGGAGGCCACTCCGTGCAGTGTTTGTCACAGAGCCGGTGTTCAACAGCAGAGCCGGGATTGTGACGAAGATTGGCAACAGCTTTGAGTGCTCTCTTTACATTTTCAGAAAGAAGGGAGAATTCCAAAGACGACACCGGGTGCGCTTCCCACTCGCCTCGGCGGCCCACGCCGTTCTATTGCTGGACAGAGGATGCTGGCCTTGCGGACAGATGGCCCGTCACGCCGTGCGGCCCGCCTGCGGCAGCGGGAGAGGGCCTGGCATGTAACCCGAGCCAGCCCGGCCAGTGCTGTCAGTGTTGCTTCGTGGATCGATTCAGAAGTAAAAGGACATCGTTATTTCCACACAGTTTATCCAATTCTTGCCACCGATATCTGCCATGATGGGTAAGGTCACCTTTCGGTCATGAAAACAAAGAGCAATCTTAATTGATGGGATCGCCAGCCCTTCCTTCTGAACGGGATACATTTTCACTGAACGCCAGGAAACGGAAAGAAGGGAGCTTGGCAAATAGAACGTGAAACGGTTCCAAACCCCTCTTTATTAGAAAGAAATATAATTAATGATCAAGACGGAAGGGAGTCAAGAGAGATCCAAGATGGCAGAGCAGATACACAGGGTGCCCGCCTCCTCCCGGGACCACGTGAAAATCACGACCCAATTACACAGCTGCCAACCTGGGGGGCCAGGGAGCTAGGGACACAAAGAAGAGGCCGCGAGGAGACCGGAGACGTGGCACCGGGTCCCCGCCGCCTGCGGTGGGTGGGAGTCAGGACATCTCAGTGACAGCGGTGCCCCCTGAGAAGTGAGGGGCTCCCCCGCCTGGGGCGCTGGTGCCGAGAAGAGGGGCCCCCACAACACCCGGCCGTGAGACACGGGGGATCCCAACCACCCGGGGGGACCAGGCCGCACCACCTCCTAAAGGGCCCGCGCGGCCTCCCTCGCTCACAGACACTCACCTGCGCTCCGGGGGAGACGGTGACTCGGGGGACGTTGGAGGCACACGGGGGCAGACGGAGGCGCGCAGCTTCACCGTGAGGACTGGAGGACATTGTTCCTGAGCAGGGTCCTCCTCCCGCCCCTCAGGCCAGATCTGAACCTGATTGGTCAGGTGAGCTCTGCTGGCTTCACCTGTGACCTCCCTGAGACCCGCCCCACCCAACTTATGTTCCACCCGAGGCTGTATCGGCGGCTGAACCCCCAGGGGGCGGCGGGGCCGGCGGGGGCGGCAGGCCGGGGGTGTCCTGACGTTTTGCGGGGCTGCCCCGGGCGGGGTGCTGGTGACCGTGTCCTCGGTCCACAGTGTGGCCTCTCCCCCGTGCCTCCAGGCCCAGGACAGGCAGGGACCAGCTGTAGACCACTCTGCAGCCCCCGGCGGGTGGCCCCTGGCCAGTCACAGGCAGGGGGTGGCCTGGGCCGGCACCAGAACCCCCGCCCCAGAGGCGCCAGGACCAGCCCACCTGCAGGTCGGCTCAGACCCCAGCCCAGCACCCCCCAGCTAGCCCCCCAGGTGGGACACACGGGGCGGTCTCAGCAGGAACCACAGCCCACGGGGGTGACTCCCACTCAGTGGGGTGAGACCCCCCCACAGCAGCCCGCACGCTGTGGACGTGGCCAAACCCACCTCCAATGAGCCTGAGGGTCCAGCCCACGTTCCACAGGAGACACACAGTCCATACGGGGACCCCCCTGGAGGCCCCAGAGCCGGTGACCAGGGAGACGTCACACTGAACCGGCCCCATGGGACACATAACAGAAGGCCACCCAGTTGGATGGATTGTCAGACAGAAAGACAGATGCAATGTGATTTTGTTTATATGTAGAATCTAATAAACAAAATAAACAAACATAACAGAAATAAACTTATAGATACAGAAATATTGAAATGTTTGCCAGATGGGATGGGGGTTGGAGGTGTGGGTGATAAAAGGGGCGGGATCAAGAAGCACAAGTTGATGGTTGCAGAGTAGTTATGAGGGTGCGGCGTAGAGCATAAAGAACGCAGGAATAGTGTGATAACTGTGTATGGGGTCAGGTGGGGACTAGGTTAGTTGGGGTGATAGTTGGGACAAAGTGAAAAGGTGAAGAGATTGAGAAGCACAAAGTGGTAGTTACAAAATACTCCTGGAGAAGTGAAGTACAGCCCAGGGACTAATACACTAATAAGTCTGTGTAGAGCGAGGCGGGCACTAGACGAGTCAGGGGCTCACTTGTTAAATTCTATAAATGTCTAACCCTGTGCCGTTCACCTGCACTTCACATAGAATAATGCAGTGATCGCATGGTACCCTGTCAGATGTCTGCTAGACTGATGGCGATCACTTCTTTAAATATACATGTTGAATAACCCTGGTGTACTCTGAAACTAATGCAATATTGTATGTGAGCTACATATGTGTATATTTTCATTTTCTTATTTTAATTGTTAAATGTATTGGGGTGACATTGGTTGGTAAAAATCACACAGGTTCCAGGTGTAAATTCTACACGACATCGTCTGTGTGTTGCATTGTGTGCTCACTCCCCAGTCAGTTCTCCTTCATCATCATGTATGTGATGCCCCCTCCTCTCGTCCCCTCAGGTCAACACGAAACTATTGACTGTGTCCATGAGTGTTTCTTTGTTATTTTCAGTTTTATATTCCACAAAAAGTGAAGTCTTTGGGTTCTTAATTTTTTCAATCTGACTTATTTTACTTAACATGATGATCTCAAGGTCCATCTATGTTGTCTCAGATGGTAGTATTTCATCTTTTCTTCACTTGATCTTAGCCAAAAGGGCGAGAAGCGATTATCTTTTCTTATCACTGAGTAGTATTCCATTGTGTCAATGCACTCAACGGACACTGCTGGTGGGAATGTAAACTGGTACAACCACTATGGAAGACAGTATGGAGGGTCCTCAAAAAATTAAGAATAGAATTACCATATGTTCCAGCCATCCCTCCCTGGATATCTACCAAAAAAAAAAAAACAAACTTGAAAACCTTAGACCGCAAAGATATTTGTATCCCAATATTCACTGCAGCACTGTTCATAGTAGCCAAGTCATGTTAACTATATTTTTAATAACAATTTTAAAAAAGAAAATAAAAGGGACTCAAACATAACACTCAGTACCACTGACAAACTTCGGCTATCGTCAGCACAGATGATTATCACATATCATTGGACTATAGACAACTTCCATACTGTGAGTACAAGGCTCTTCCTACACATGCCACGAACGACACCACATAAAAACGTGACTGGCACTAGCCCAAAACACATGTTGTGCCATCGAGAACCCAGAAAAACAGGTGCCAACATGAAGTGAACCTGAAATTGCATGCAAAATATTATAAAATATTATGCCAAAGGGCATAACTCTAAAGAAGGCATCAGAATAATTATAAATATTTATTTAGTTAATTTGAAAATTTAAGCTCAAGAGGTTCTCCTCATGTATCCATTCCTGTTTTAATGACACTTGAAGTAACTGTCATATCGCGAGGCTGGTAAGTCGTATGGGAGGTGGGCAGCATCGTGCATACACACCCCTGTGCCTGTTCTGATGGGATTCATGCAGACGTGGCCGGAACGCAAGGAGGAGCACGTCTTGTAAGAACTAGGCACTCAGAAACTATCATTATGACAATGTCAGCTGCTATTTTGAAGTTCTTCATGTGACCTGACTTACATTTTGCCCTAAAGTGTTCAGAATCTTTTCACTTAAATGCAACAGCATTTTCCCCAAGTATGGTATCATCATAATAGCTGAAAATGAAAATGATCCCCAAAATAACTTCAAGTTAATTGTGCAGGTGAGAAAAATACATCCACCCACAGATCACCCGGTGCCAAATTGTCTGAGTGAAAAAAAGAAAGATCTGGGAAGGGAGCAACTCAGCCCAGATCCAACAATATGCCACAGTTTATTTAGAGCATGATTTCTACCACAGACACCATCATTCCACGTATCCTATATGACAGTCTCCTCTACAAAAATGTACGAGAAAAGTTGCGTGTGTCTGATTTTTTTTGAAGTGTGCAAAGAACACAATGACTTGTGCCTTGTCCTCTATCCAGTAGATGATTTCCAAGGATTTCTGCGTAAGGCAGGAGGCATTCATGATTCCACTGTGTCTTATATCAACCTTGTACACTGTGACAATAACCACTTCAATCTTTTTAAAAAGAGCTTCATTCTTATGCTAAAAAGAGCTCTTTCGGTGATCTCCTGAGACCCAGTCCTGGCCCGGAGTTAGATACAATCTCTACCATTTCATGTCCTTGCCACGTCTCCCTACGTGTTTCCAGAAAATCTATAATATGTAATGATTTCGAATTAATACCCCAATTCCCTAGATCTTTTAATGAATTCACTTACACTTGGGGATCTGACCAAGGCATCTGTTCATGAATAGTGGGATGATTACCAAGTCCTGCTGGGGAAGGCACGATGCCATATTTTCCTGAAATACATCCCAACTGAGAAATCAACTGCTTCAGGCCGGGATTTTTTTGCGTGTCATTTTTTTTTTTTTCCATGAACTATAACACACTTTGGACCTTTTCTTCCAAACTACCTCCCTCTACTCTATCATATCTGTTAAAAGGTTGAGAAAAAGATCCAGTATGCGAAACTTCCCTCACGCATCTGTACCGGGACTTTCTGAGAATTTAGCATCGGAAGCAATGAATAGCCATTACTACTTCAACTTGAAGGAATCCTTTTTAATGACATTGGGCTTCACTGACCGTCGAACTTCCATCTGCCAAAAACTCAACAGGAGATGAATGAGAGTTGAACTCCTGTGGTCCTGCTAGGCGTGACAGTAGACGATACAGGAGGGTAACAGACAGTCTCTACGTCATCAGTTTGGTCTTCAAGTATCAAAGGTTCTCTGCATTGAAGTTCAAGTGGATTTAGTGCTTTCATCTTATATATTTGAACACTGAGTTAGCTCCCCGGGATGGCCCATTGGCTGCCTCCGGTTGCCTCAACTACCCCACCTGGGGAGCCACGCAGTTGCTAAGCCAATGCCCCTGTGGCCATCAGAGAGCCAGGCAGAGCCGTGCACTTGGCCGTGGGAGACGAGGGTCTGCCAGGGACCTTGACCACCAGTGGTGCTTCTGTCCTTGGATGTCTGGCTTGCATTTACATCGTTGACCTGGCAGCACGCAGCTGAGCCTTCCACTCCCATTTCCCAGGCTGCCGCCGAGCGCTCTTGCCAAGGGCAGCCTGCAGCGCCGCGCCCTGAGCGCAGAGGCCCGCAGCCAGCGCCGTTCCCGGCCGCCACGCACGCTCCCGCCTCGCGGGACCTACGAGCCTGAGTTTGGATGTTTGTTTGAAAGCTTACCTCGTTTGTCCTGGGCATGATCCTGCCAGCTCGAAACTCAGGATGGAAAAACACGGCTGGAAAGAGACTATTAATAGTGTTCTTCATGCATTGTTTGGCGCTTGCTCATCTGACCGCGGTCCAAAGGAGTGTTTTGAAAAACAGAATGTGAACTCTGTCACTATGTAAATCAAGTCAAGGCCACATTATCCGTCCTTTAGGAGCTGCAAGTCAAGACCGGACAAGACTGGAGAAAAAGGAGATAAAGACTGAGTTACTGCCACTGCTCTGCTTTTGACGTCTGTCACCATGCAGGTCATACCATGAATCAAAGTCGTCACTCTCGTCCAACCATGGCTGCAACCTCCCAGCTCAGGTGACCACAGGTGGCCCTGAACGCCATGCCCTACGAGCTCACGTTCTGACGGTCTTCCGGGTGTCTCCTTGTCAAACCCACGACCCCTGACAGGTGCTGTACGCACCCCGGCATTGAAGCCGAGGGGACTGAACGAGTGCATGCAATACATCCAGCCTCTGAATGAGTTGACACATTTTGTCTGTTCTCCCAGGAATCCTCCCAAACTGACCAGAACTCAATGCTCTTTGGCCAGCGGCTGTGCCCACTGTAGGTCTAGGTCTTCAAACATCGACAATATTTGTAGCAATCACAAGGAAGTATCAACGTGTATGAACACGTCTTACAGGGCAGGCCTTTGGGTGGCTGTCCTGAGACCATGTTTCCTGTTCATCTTCACAACAAACTAACAACGTAAAGAATCATTACTCAGTTTTGCCTTAAAAAGAAGCTGGACGCAAGGCCAAACGCCAGGACTGGACCCGACGGTCAGAGCCCGTCAGCCTGCTTGCTCCTCACTGCGTGCCTCTCGGTGCGCGTGGTCCACGCTTCCTTCACAAAGGAAAGGGTCTGATCTGCGTGGACAGGCCTACAGCTTTGCTTAACTCAGTCCCTCGGTGTCCAGACTGTGTTATTCCATATGTTGGCCATGAGCCCCGTGTGGCCATTAAAATGAATTGGATTTACGTAAAATTAATTTCAGAAGCGATCAACAGTGCCACGTGGTTAGTGAGCACCTTATTGAACAGCACAGACATAGAACGTTTCCACCATCACAGAAGTTCCATCGGATAACACTTGCTTAGAAGAAAGAATGACTTCCCTATTTTCTACAACTCTAATCAGACAATTCTACCACCTTCAGTGACAGAGGAGAGGTACTTTCTAAGCTTGTTCTTTATTCTGATGGAGGAGGGATGCCTCTCATTTTCCACATCAATTAAGATGCTAAGCCTTTGTTTATAGGTGTCATAGCTCCCTGCAAACAGGTTTTGCTGCATTTCTGCCATTTGTTATTGGGTTTTGTCTTTTGTTTTAGTCAGGAGGGTTTTCAAGGTGTGTTGGATGCCTTCAGATCATTTCATTTCCCATTAAGAAGAAAAAAATGCCAAAGTGTTTTATTAAAACTTTTCATCACGCATATTACACTTCAACTTCTACTTTTTAACTTGAAAAGGATTGATTAAGTCAGCAGGTAGTAACTGAATCGTGTTTAAGACTCAGTGTGAGTGGAGTAGATTGTTTCTTCCAAATTTTTTTTAGATCCTGAGCTAGGCTTGCTTTCAGCTCCTTTGTTATTATTATTTTTTTTAGTGCTACTCACATGGTATGGCTTTAACCAAGGCTTGTGTGGGTCATTTCACTCCCCACGAAGGACACTGAGGGTAAGAAAATGCAAAATGCCTCAAGGGACGTTGCTTAATAGAAATGGACAGGTAGTGTTGGCAGAGGCGAAACAAATGGTCAGAGGCAAACACCTGGAAGTACAAAGCGTTGTTGTGGGGCAGGTTTTTAATCGGCTCGTTGTACCTTGTCGCCAAGTGAAAATAATAATGCGGTGGTGGTAATAACACCTTCCCGACCTCGCGCGCTTTTCATCTGCAGCAAGCCTGAGGCTTTTTACATCCTATATATAGTCGCTGCTTCCACCTCTGCAATCCGGCTCCCCGTGGGGCGGGCGCACACAACCTCTCCCCCAGCCACACGCCACAACAGCGTCAGGAGGGCAACGAAGAACTCCGGCTGGCGCTGCAGGAGGAGCCTCTGAGTGGGAAGAATGTGATTTCCAAGTTAGACTTGGCACTGGCCCCCGGACTTCATACCCCGATTCCTCTGGAATGCGGGTGTGGAAACCTCAGAGAACTCACCACCCGAGTTTTGTTCCTCAAGTGACTGATTAGAGCTGTTAGGGAAATGAAGGCTGTTTCCCAATGTGACTTCTCGCGTTTACCTGTTTGGCGTAAGAGGACCACCAGGTCTTGTTGTTGTTGTTGTTGTTATTTGTTTTTTAAGGGAAAACAATGATAGAAAATGCCCTTATCATTTTAACCACGCAGAATGGTCAACGTATGTAAGAAATGTATATTAATTAGATCCTGCCAACACTGATGGAGAGAGATGTATTTCTACACAAAAGTGTTTTGTGAATGTATGATTTTTTTCGGAGAAGTATAAAAACTAAATGTAGCAAATGTAAGTCAAAACTATTAAAAACATAGCAGAGGCAACTGCTTCAGGAGTCCCCACGTCTAATCTATAGAAAGGGTTTTCGGGGAAGTTACGTATTGGAGAACAAGCATGAAAAATGGGTTAGGGATGAACAGAGTGTGAAAAGGCAGGAAGGGAACATTTTTGTTTTCCTGGAAGTAGAAAGACAACACGAAAAACCATCTTCATCTTCCAAACTAGAGAATGACTGGAGTACTCTTTCCTCTCCAGCGAATTTTCTCTCCAATTAATCCTTTTCGAGGCTTGCAGAGGAATGGCTCCAAAATCTATGCAGTTTAGACCAAGAGCTGTGGATTTGAATTGTATAATTTGAATACCTCTGATGACATTTTAACGATTGGCTCAACTATGAATACAAGTTAGGAATAAAACTAAATAAGACTTTAAAAGCTAAAAATCTGAGTATCTCAATTTTGACCTGTGATGCCTTCGTTAGAGCACAAAACCCTCAGACTCTTAAACTCTCATTTGAAAATAAGTTACTATACAAATATCCATGTACGAATATGCAAAATTGCCACCACCTTGAAAAATATTCTGATAAAATTTTATAGAGTCATCAAGTAATAGCCACGATCTATTAAAGATTTTCCAGTTCACTGTACCAAATTATTCTGGCTTTCATTCATTCAGCGATTTATTAACTAATTCAATAAATACTGAACGCCAGTAGCACCCTCCAGTTGTGACAACTATGTCAAATGTCCCCTGGGAGACAAAAAATGGTCCCAGCTGAGAACCCATCGCTATAACCCAAAAGATCAATGTCTTCATGTTAGGAAGAAGGTATGTGTTTGACTGGAATGATAAAAGAAAGTGCACTGCAAGAGAGAATGCTAAGAATTAAGAGATAATGTATCACAGTAAAAGGTGAAAGCGAAGAGGTATCTGCGTTAAAATAAAATTTCAGGTAAGTTTTCTTTTTATCTTCTTGTTATCTTCTAAATGTCTCATCTATCAAAAAAACAAAACACAAATCATAAGCAATGTGATATTTTATCCCTAAATATTCACTACGCATTCCTAAACCATGAGGTCATTTTTGTACATAGTCACAATGCCAGCATTACACCTTATAAAATTGACACTAATGCCTGAACATCATCTAATAGAGTGCATATTTGTATTTCCCCAATTGTCCACAGAATGTGTTTTTTTTTTAAATATAAAGGTGTGTCATTTTATGCAGGTTCCAAGCAATAGCAACGAATTGCTTCCGTTGTTAACATCTTTAAAACCTCCGTTTTTTTATCTCCACGTGCTATTGATTTGTTGAAGAAACTGGATCTGTTTCCTCCTATTTCTTTTAGCATGTTCCACACGCTGGATTTGTCGGATTTATTCTTTTTGGTGTCACTGAACATGGTGCTCTCCCCGTAACCCCTGCCCTCTGTCCCTCACATTCAGATACCTGACGAGGTTCTGGTTTCACTGCGTCCACACACATCACATCCTCCATGTTGCCCCCGTCAGGAGTACGGACCAGTTGCCTGTCTTGCTTCCTAACACTGAGACTCACAGGAGCAGCGTGGGGTCGTGTGGGGTCGCGTGGGGTCGAGTGGGGTCGCGTGGGGTCACATGGGGTCGCGTGGGGGCTGTGTCCTGAGGTCCCTTCTGTTCTTGCCAGTTCCTTGCAGTGGGTTCTCGGGCAGCCTGCAGATGACAAGTTCTCCATCGACCATTTCCTTGGGGTTTCGGAATCTGTTGATAATAATTGCCTGCATTACTGCACTAAGGATTGCAAAATAGTGATTTAAAAACCAAACCAAACCGGTGTCACTCCTCTTAGGTTCGTTAGCTGGAATTCTTCTTTAAGACCTTTTCTTGGTCCAGCCGTCTTTCTGGAGTGACCTTGAAATCCAGTTCATGGGGAAAAGGCAGGACAAACGGCCTCAGCTCCAGCGTTCAGGGTGAGAAGTTAGTCTCCTTCACACAACCACGTGGTGTAGGGGGCGGGCCGTGCTTTCTCGCAGGACAGATTCTTCAGGGAGCCTCAGACTCCACTGAGAAAAGAGTGCTAGTCAGTGACCACAGCTGGTGCTCATGACAAGTGCGCTGTCATTGTTTCTGGAACTTTCTAGGGCGCAAAACTGGAAAAGACTTCTTTTTAAAAAACAAGTCATTCGGTTATTTCCATTGTGTTGTAGAATTTTTACTGAAATTCTTTGAGTTTTGCATTTGGATCTCTTTTTCCTTACACTGAAAATTCAGATTTCCAGCAATGTTAGCATAGTTATCCTAAAACATACAGATGATAGTCTCCAATCAATGTCAATAATAATGAACTATTTTGTAATCAAAACCCCATTCTAGAGTTTCTTGGTGTAATTTTTTTCTGAGTTGTTAGGTCATCAACATCTGATGAGGACTGACTTGTTTCAGTTGAATTTTCTAGGGCTTTCTTTTTTCTTTTCATTTTGGCTTTGATTTTATTTTTCGAGAAGTTGACAAAATTTACATCTACAGTCAGGATTACTGAACGCGGTCTCTTCCCCCCATTGCCCTCCGGTCGCCCTTGTCAACCCCTTTTATTGACTTCCGGTTTTACTTGGTTGACTTTTATAAACTGAAGCAAGTGTGCCGTACGCTCTGTTTCATGCAGTGGAAAAGCAAAGGGGACCTGTGTGACCCGCTTTGGGGCACTTTCTTCACCCCGAGGGCGGCAGAAGCGTGTCCCCTGGCTTCCCCTTGGGAGGACTGGGTCCCCAGCTGCAGTGGGGTGAGCAGACGGCCCCCAGCTGTGGGCCCTGTGGGCACTTCAGCCACAGGGGGCTGCCCAATGCCCCTCAGAGGACAAGATAGAAAATCCTGTCATTTATGCCCAATGCAGGACACTCCCAGGGACCAGCTGAGCTCTGGAGCCCCCGGAGGGTCACCCAAGGCTGTCACTTGGTTTCCTGTAGCCTAACATCTCTCAGGTCAACCTTGACCTGCACCGACGGGGACGGCTACTGGGCGCTGCCATGATTGTCCCTCACACTGAGCCCACGGCAGGGTGTCCTCCCACAGGGCTAGCAGAGCGAGCAAGAGACACAGGACGCCCAGTTACATCTGAGACTCAAGTGAACGACGGTTTTAGTGTCAGTGTGTGGCCTGCCTTAGTTGGGATTTGCGTCTGTGTATCCGGAAGCACGTAGCATGCACTTCCCAAGCTGTCCTATGGCCCACTCTGCATTTGTGTGCGTATCTTTTCCTTGTTTCTTTTGGTTGCTTATTATGAGAATCTACTGATCAATATTTGGGCTATTTAAACATGTTGCTGTTGCATGCCATGTCACAATGAATAACCTTATGCACACGTCATGTCATGCTTGTACCAGTGCATTTTGGGGTACAGTCTTAGCAATGGGATGCAGATTAAAAGTAAATGCACACACAGTTTTATTGGATTTTGCCGATTCTCTGTGCTAGGGAAATGCAACGTGCTATGTAGGATGGTGAACATACAGACTGACGTGTTAGCGGTGCTTTTTCTGGGTCAGGAGTTACTCACTAGTTTTACTGCAGCTCGTCTTGTTTGCTTTTTCAATGTATTGCGTGTGTAAAATGACTGCGGTTGTTCTAAAGTGTGTATATACTGTAGTTTGAATTTTAAAGATGAGAAACTCTCTGAAACAATGAAAGAACTGGCACGATCAAGTCAGAAACTAGGAGAGTGGGAACAGGTGGGAGTTGGGAGTCTTTAAAAGCCCGAAGAGTTCGGTAGGAAGAATTTCTAAAAAGCATTTGGCTACAGACATGAGGACCTTTCAAATAGTTGTATGTGCTGGTGTTATACCTATGCTTCTGAAACATTTTCTAAGAAAATACCCTGAGCTGTGGATGATTTATGTCCCGAGCCCACATTGTAGGCTCTTGAGCAAGATACAGTGCGGTTATAAGAATGGATGTTGTTTTTAAATAACTTAATTCAAACCTGCTGTCAAAGTAACAGTGACAACTCAAAGGAAAACGTCTGGAATTTCATCACCAATCATGTTTCCATTTATACCCAGAACCCTTCAGTCCTTCTGCATGTCTGTGCAACTCGAGCAGTTCTAACAAAATAGAATTTGATCGTCTACATTTTACAAAACATGCCCTCAATGTTTCCATTTCGCCACTGCCTCAGTATGTCTTCCCTCGTTCTCAGCCCGCTGAGATTACCTATTTACAGATGGCTTTGTATTCCTCCTCCCCTTTCTCCGGGCTCATGTAAGTCATATGCATATAAATTTGAGGACATTCTTGTCATTGCTTATTTTTATATAAAGATGATTTTATAGGCATTTCACAAAAGCCGGCTTTTCTCACTCGACAGCATGCATCATGCACAGGCCTGTGAGTCACCAGACAGAGTTCTAAATGACTCCTTTTTATGAACTTAATGACATTTCCTAACAAGGGTGGCACAGACTCAATATTCACCACCCCGTTTATGGCATTCAGGGTAGTCGCCGTTCGGGGGGTGTCTGCCCCGCCACCCTGGGCTGAAATAAGCCTCCTTGTACGTGTGCATAGGAGCGCTTGCATTTGGACACGACGCTTTCCGGGAGTGCAGTTACCTGGTCAAAGGGGAAGCGCGTTTTAATCTGAAATGCGCATTTCCGTATTACTTTTGACAAGTCTCTGCCAGTGAACCTCCCCCCAGCTACCTAAGACGGTGCCCTCACCCCACGCCGTCCCCAGAACTTCACTACATGTTTGCCAATCTCTGGGGTGAAAAGCAGTGTATCGCTAATAAACGGAAGCCTTGTTTATCCTGTCAATTATTCTTCAGCTTCCATAAACATTTTTCTGTGCTTGCCTGCTGCTCATTTTAATCGAGGCGTTTTACAATATTACGGCTGGTGGTCTCCCTGCACGTTCCACAACGCTCTCCCCCGCTCACCACGTCTCCCTGGTTCACTTCAACCTGCAAAACCACCCTCATGGGCATAAATGCCTCTTTTCCTCTATGGCTCTGGGGTATCCGTCTTGTTTAAATTGCTTTCCTTCCCCGACAGTTATAAAAACATTCTTCTAAATTTTCTTATCGGGTGTTTGGTTGTAGAAGAAAAGCGTTTAACCTTTTCAGCCACCTGGAATTTATTCTGTTTATCATGTGACAGCAATTCATAGAATCGCTGCTTATTCAGATGTGAAGGCGCGGTTACTAAATAAAACCTCTTTTTCTATAGAATCAAAGGACCATCTTCATTATATTTTACTTTGCTAAGTATCTATAGACATATATTTTGCACAGACATATTTGCCTGTTCCTATGCTAATCACTTAATGTCTGGATTACCAGATTATCCACTGTTGAATTATAGATTTTCATTTCTAGAAATTAATCGTTTCATGCAACTTCACTTTTTGTATACTTTTTAGATATTTTGAACATTTATTCTTCTTCATGGATATTAAGATCATTTTACTCCTTATCTTCTACTCTTTGCAAAAATAGTTTAAAAGTATGTTTGGACTTCTAATTGATAGTAAATTTTACTCATATATTAATATGCATCTTAATTTTTGGATGATTGACATTTTTATGATACATCTTGCTACCCAAGATTGGTATGCTTTCACTTTCTTGGGGTTTACTTTCATGTACTCAAAAAAGATTGAATAAGAATATTAAATAATCAGAATGATTTTTGTGAAGATTTTTAATGACACTGAGTAACATTGAATAATATTAAGCCAAATAAAAGCAAATAAATAAAATTACACCAACAGCATAGTGCCAGTGAAGTTAAAATGTACAGAAGACAGGCAGGCAGTGTCTTAAAGCATTAACTATGTGACGTGTCTGCGTGGCCAATGTGTCAGTGACCTTGACCATGTATAACTTGTCCTGTAATGTTCCATTTTTTAATGGTGGGCTGGACCCAGAGCACATCAGCTCTGCCACCTGGCCGCTGAGCAAGGCGGTGAAGCAGAGATCCTAGCATCACGCCTGAGAAGTGAGTGGCATCTCTTGCCGCGTGCCCAAGTCCCACTTGTCACTGAAAGACCTACAAAAAACCTTCAGTGACAAGGTGTCTGATGGATTCAGTCAAATTACATAGCGCCGGCATGTGTGTGGAACATTTCTTTCCTTATAACACAGAGACTCTAAACTAAGCACACAAGTTCAGTCTTCCAGCGTAAGCATTATGTCGTAGCGCATGGGAAGTAATAGCAATTAGTCTATGGGGCATTTATAACTTCATTCAAACATATAATACATGCTTCACACAGAAATTTTGAAAGCACTTTCCCCCAAATCACCAAGTAGTCAGGGAACGCACTGGAGACGGTGCTTAGTTAACTCAAAGGGAACGTCTGGGACGTCTCCCGAGTATTTCGATGAAGGCTCAACTGCCGATTGAAAGTTGCTACCCTTGAACACACCCAATCAACATGTTCTTTGTGACTTCATCTTCCACTAGATGTTTTCTTTAGATTCTTTTGAAGTTTGAAAGTAAAAGATTGAAACATAAGGGACTCAATAAATGCAGGGGGAAATTTTCCACTATAAAAATGCCTCCTAAGTCAGCATTTTTTTCACCTTCTCCTCTTGGAAATCATAGTACAGCCACAGGACAGAGGGGAGAGTCTGCACACTCCACTCACGGTGGATACACGGTAGAGATGTCACCGGGGGACATGCTAGGATCTGCCCAACACAGCCTAGACTGGGGAAAGGGAAGGACCATTCTTAAAAAGTGAGATTGTGGACCGGGGCACAGTGGGTGTGCGATGGATCAGTAGTAATGTGCTTAGAGAGGGTGAGATGCACACCCCGGGCTGACAGAGTGATACCGGAATTAGCGATAAGGGGGCGCAAAGTGAGGCAGGCAGGCCTGGGAACGGGAAGCGCTGTGACCCGCTTTGGTTGAGAGAAGCCGATGGGGTGGGCCTATAAAATATCCCATTCCTGTGCAGAGCTTTAGAATGCTACGTATGGGGGTCCCCGTGGTTGCAGACAAGCTGAGAGCTTTCAGGCTGTGAACCTGAGGCTATGCCTAGCTTTTCCCCTCCCTGAACTCCCACGCTCCTGCAAATAGCCAACTCATTCTCCCATGAGTAAGAAGGAAGATTCTAGAAGAGCAGCACACAAAGTTGTAGCATGAAGGCTGTGGCAAAGATCAGCAAACTGTTCAATAGATAAAACAGATGTTTACCATAAATGATTGCCATGAAGTGGAAAGAAAATTACAGCTAAAAATATCATCGAGTGTTCTGAAAATGTGAGGTGCCATTACCTCTAAGAAGACCACAAAGGAAAATGCAAGAACACTGGCATGAATATGAGACACTCTGCAAACCATAAATGCAAGAATTAGGGGAAACGCCGAGAGAGAAAAAGAGGATCTAAAATGTGGTGTAAATGAACGGAACATAGAATTTGAACATGAAAACAAAAATTTGGAAGGGATTTCCACTTAGGACAAGATGAAGTAGCTGCACGTTTCACAACAATAAACACTCTGGTTTACATATATATACAGGTGCTTACAATTCTAGTGAGACTGAAAGGTGAAGAGAAGGCAGATTCACCAGGGACAATAGGACGCAAGGAAAAACACAGTGCTGAGTTCCCTGGTTGTTTCAGTTTTGCCGTATTTTTGTTCTTGTTT
The DNA here is from genome assembly GCA_004027555.1 of Craseonycteris thonglongyai. Classification (NCBI taxonomy): domain Eukaryota; kingdom Metazoa; phylum Chordata; class Mammalia; order Chiroptera; family Craseonycteridae; genus Craseonycteris; species Craseonycteris thonglongyai. The sequence continues at coordinate 16,339 of PVKE010000606.1, read as the reverse complement.
TTGTTTTTGCTTCATAAAAATCAGAATGAATATTGGAGAAGCCAGGAATCCCAAAATGCCAAAGTGTGCAGACAAACTAAGAGCCAACAAAAGCCTGCTCTCTGTAGACAAAGGCTGAGACAAAGGAACAACTTAGCAGGAAGAAACAAAGCAATAACCACTCTACTTCAGCCAAATAACAGGAGAAAACTGTGGGCCTCGCCCCAGCCCGCACAAGAACTGTTGACATGTGCTGAACACTTAATCTAATGACAGAGAATACATGGTTTTTTTTTCAACACCCAGGAAACAGACATCGATACCAAAATAGATCATATCCTTGGTCATGAGACAAATGTGAACAAATCTAAAAGAATTTAAGCAATACATAGCATCTTTTTCTGACTACAATGGAATCAAAACAGAAATAAATAATGGAAAGATAACAGAAAAATCTGGAAACATTGGAAACTAAAAACACACCCATTTGACAAACTCCAACAGCAATGAATGATATAAAAGCTCGTAGGAAACTAGCGCTAGACAGGAACTTTCTTAACTTAATAAATATCCACCAAAACCCTACAGCTTCCCTAACTCTTCATGATGGAGCCTGGACTATCTCTAACAGGGAGGCGACCTTCAGATACAACGTGTTAGTACAAAGCAATTCAGGAACCCAGAGAAATCTCTCAAACTCACACGTCCTCTCTCTCTCTCTCTCACACACACACACACACACACACACACACTTCTTCCTTTATCTGTTTCACACTTAGGATTCCATGAGATATTTCATATAACACAATTTTCTACTCAAGGAAAAGGTTGAAAAGCTATTGGCACGGCTCTACCATGAGCCTCTGGAACTGATTTGCCATGTATACAGAAATGTAAAGTCAAAGAAAGATACACGAAGGGCTCATTAGGGGGACAGAAGGCAAATTGTCTGACTCCTCCTAGTTTTTTTGACATTTAAGATTGATCTTTGTTGAGAAATCCAATCGTCATGGACTTTATGTGTTAGATTATTTCTAATATTGGATCTTGAACTTGATCTGTTAGGTCAATTGACTTCTACCTTCTCTAATGTTTGATACAAAAGAAAATCCCAACTTCTACTTCTCCTCAGAGAATCAATCTAAATATTATATCCCCCAAGTGTGGTCCTCGTGATGTCTTTAGTGACAAGAAGTCCTACCCCTTTGCTACTACGCACAGCGGGCATTTCACACAGAACCACGAGGGGCCACGTGTCTGTACCCCCTCTAGGCAATGGCCAAGGTGTAAACGATTCTCTGGGTAAACCCTGGCATTAGGGACATTAAAGTGATCGCATAAATCTAATTATAGAGCGAGATATTCAGTCCTCCACTCTAGGCACCTGTGGAGTATCCTCAGAACGTACTAGGACGGTATCACCCATCTTACATTTGTCTGCTATTGTGGGACTTATTTTCTTGCTTTCTGATCTTCGTTTGTGGTGAATATGTTAGGAGAACGAGGTTGTCTGCTGCCGAGTTCGTGGTGGAAAAGGCCCAGTACTGAGGTGCAGTTTGAAATGGGACAGCGTATGCAAACGTGTTGGGGATGCTAAAAATACAGGGATAAATCAGGCGTGACACCCCAGAGAATGCACAACTGTGTGTTTACATCGTACCTACATGTAGACATTAGGATTCTATTTATGCATTTGCCAAGAAGGGAAAAAGTGTCTACATATGTCTCGTAAATATGGATCCGGGCTCGTGCCCAGTGCAGACGCTGCCTGGAGATGAGCGTGGGGATGGGGGTGTCGCGTGGGGAGCAGGCTGTCTGTCAGACCGGCTCCCCAGAATAGGCTTTTGGAAACGTGAACGAAGATAATGGCCCGTAGACAACAGACACTTATCCAAAGGGAACGACAATTCTTTTCCACAGTGTTGCAGCATTGCACATGATTTCTTATAATTCTCTGAAAGTGGGTCATTTAGGAATGTCATACATAGTGCTTTTTGTTAAAGGAACCCCCACACCCACTACTACCCGAGTCCGTAAAGACCCGGGAACTCGGTGGTCTGTGACCCAGAGAGGGACGCGTAAGGAGACCCCCAGGGTGTTTAAACACGTTGCTGATGCCGCATGTGTTTAAGCACGTTGCCCCAGAGGCAGAAAACCCCAGAGCGAGAGCCCAGTGTCTGCATCTCGTGTCTCTGCGTTTCCTTATCTGTGATGTGGGCTCGATTAGGGACCCACCTTGGAGTGCAGATTTTCAAAACGACATGCTATGATGCTGGGGAAACGCTTTGCAAATGCGACGCATCGTAGGTAGCCATTCCTTATATTTATGCTCCACTGACATTTCTCATTTGAATAAGATAGGTTTCCCGTCCTCATGGAAACACCCACGAAATAATATTTTAATATTCTCATTCTGAAATCTGAAAGTATAAGTCCACAAAGGCTTAGCACATGCAAGTGTTCCCAGAATTCGGGATTTTCTTCCCATTTATGTCATGAAGCTTTGTCCTCTTACTCTGACAAGTCTGGTTATTTTAGCCCGTTCACAACGCATCTGATGACGCTCAAAGATGACATTCCGTGCCCACCCTCCTTCTCTGCCATCACGTCTTCCTCTCGCATTAGTATCGGACCCGTGCCCGACGTGTGAGGCTGGTGAGGGGCGAGGAGTAGAGAGCGCTTAGTCTCGTGAGAGAAAGAAGTTTCTACAAGCCCGCTCCTCCCCTCTGCTACCTCACTGTAGAGCACGGAGCTGTCGTGTTCTTACAGTAGGAGAAGGCGGTACTTGCAGTTATCAGCCCTCACTACGAAAGAATGAACACTTACCAAGCATCGTTTCCACAAAGGCCTCATCACTTACCTAAGTCGTAACATTCAACGATGCAAAATCCACGTCTCGAACGTGGAAAACTCGGCTTCTCACGAGCTTCACTTCACAGACTCGAATCCAGATGAGGGGTGAGCATGACACACGCGGAGTGGGGAGACACGGGCAGGTGGCTCTTCTCCTTTCCACGAATCCTTTGACTTCCCACCATTCTCTGAACTCTCTCCCTTTACGTCCGGTCTCCTTGTTCATTTCCTATACTGACGACAACAAAATATGATGAAGGAAATAAAGGGTCAGACTTTGAACAGCAAATGCACTGATTGAAGTCTGTTTCGTTTCTGAGCCCAGATTCCTCAGATGAAGGTTTTGACCATTAGAGTAAAGATATTCCATGGAAACACCATCTAAGCATAAGTCCCACGGAGCCATTCACCAATCAACTCACTCGACAGGTGACCTCTACTCTTCGCGCCTTAGACAGTCCTACAAATGTGGAGATAAGTAGGTGCTAAGCTAGGACTCGGGGAGTAACAATCATTACTCTCTCTCAGATAATCTGCTCTACATAACCCTACAACTGTATTCTTGCAAAGTATGCAAAAGCGATAGATTGGTATCAGAACTGAGAATGAATGAGAAAGCTAAACATTTTAAATATGTAAATGAAGTCTTAAATGTGGTGATTTCATTTACAGAACCGAGAAAGGGCTCACTCTAGTTTTAAATAATAGCAATATAACTTTAATAAGGTTGCAGTTTTTATTAGGTACATTTAAACACCCCTGGCTTATCGTATTAGACTCAACAGTTAAGCAGCTTTATTTGTGGGGCTTTTGTAACCACCTCATTTAACATTACGGATATCTTTTAGTTTAATTAAAGCATTCCTCTCTTTCAGTGATACTCGATTGTTTTCAGTACACCCATTATGTATAATTGTTTTCTTTGATTCCTTCAAAACTTGGCGCGTTTTCATGGCTAATTAAATCAACGATTGACCACTGCATTTAATGCTTAACTTAGTTTTATTTCTAGTCGTGCATACCTGGACTTCTGCGCGATTAACTTAGTTTTATTTCTAATCTCGCATAGCTGGGCTTGTGCCCGAAATGCGTCACGTGCAGGCCGCCTCCAGCGTGCAGCAGAAGGATGTGTTGATCTCAGGAACTCCAGCAGAGGGCAGGCGAGCGAGAGCAATCACTTCAGCAAGAGGGGAAATGGATGAGGCTTCCTGATATATATTTTTTCCAATCAAATTAACGTCAGACTGTGTGTGTGTGTGTGTGTGTGTGTGAGTGTGTGTGTGAGTGCGTATTTGTGTTGGGGGTTGGGGGTGCGTGGAACAAATGTGTCCTCGGTGAGCCAACTCATTTCTCACTTAACCTCTTTCTCAGCTGAATAAGAGCCACTGTGCACAAGATAAGAGACGAGATATTTTCAAAACACTCCTAGTATTAAAACCAAAGCCATAAATCCTGTTACGACAACTGACATTTTTATCACTCTACTTTGGCTTCTTTTACATTTCATGGGTTTTAAGAACAAGTTCACATCGTTGAAAAAAGTAATCAAACTTTTGAAAAATGCCATTCCTTCCCAAGGAATTATTAAACTGCACACATTTTCATGAAAAAAATGATGATAGAAAGAAAAGTAAGCTGGCTTCAGTTTTTACAAATAAATAATAAATAAATAAAAGATGCATTCTCTGTCTCTGAGACAGGAGGTGGAGTTTCTCAGCCACAGAACGCTCAGCTAGAACATGATCAACAGCAGCTGCCACCTGCTGTCCTGCCCCCTGCTTCCCAGTCCCGTCCCGTCTCTACCTTTTCCAGGAGGGGCTTCGCCGCCAACGAGAAGCATCGTGGCAGGAGTCAGGCGGCCAGACAGACGGCCGGTGGTTCGGCTGCTTTTCCTCTTACACCCAGTACATGTTGACCAGCCACCGCTCCCTGGGGAAAAGCCCTAATTTGCCGCCGCTTTTGCCGGTTTCCATAGTGTAAATATTCCACCTGGTTGACATGAAGGAGCCACGTGGAGTCGGCGGGGAGGAGAGCCACAGGGGCACGCGGTCAGGTCATGTGTCCTGACCAGAGTCACAGCAGATGCCAACAACCCCAAGAGCAAAGACAACAGTCGTGTAAAATGACTGGGAAGGGATGTGTCTTGTATGCGTGTATTACCTTTGATGTGATTTATCTATTTGTCAGTTTGCATAACTTAATCTTTACTAATGGCTACGTTAACACCTGGCTCTCACAATGTCTGAAGACGGGACGGCTTTGGGAGCTGCTGAGAACTGCAGCCCACACAGCTGCGCACACCCTCCGGGCTCCTAGAGCTACGAGGACAAGAAACACGGGGTCAAGTGTGAGACAGTGTCCTCGCCGTTTAGGTTACTTCAGCATTCCTCACACTTAGGTTCCCTAGACACCGAAAACCCTACCCCCTTCACGGAGTATGCCCTAATTTTAAAACCTACTTTTCCTCCTACTAGACACACATTTGCACATTTAATACTTTATATGCCACCTCCTTGGTTTTTCCTACCAGACTTGTGAACATCTGCTATTACTGAACTCTAAAATAATCAACTCAACTTTTAAAATTCAAATCATTTTGTTTAAAAAGAAAAGTATCGCGACCATAAAGGAAAAATTGTGACCATTTTTTATAAGTAGACATTGACCCTACAAATAACGATGAAAGCAAATTGTTAGCAAAGTCTAGCTAGATGTTACCACTTCCTAAAAGCTTTAGAACTGAGTCTTGCTCTCTTTTTGTCAAAAAAATACTCCTGCAAGCATTAATAAGGTGCTAACAACATATTAGCACTCACTGAGACTTCCTCCTTGACAGAATCAAAAAACTGAGGCTGAATTAAGCTCACTATGCAATTCAGTGTTGCTTATTTTCATGTTCATGTCCTTGTATATATTATAATATCCTTTAAATACCCTAAAATCATCTCGCCTTCCACTAGGGTGCATATTCCTAGTTCTTCTGACACTCATAGCTTTATCAATTATGCTTCAAAAGTCAGGGTTTTCCTGGGACCTTGGGCAAATTACTTAATCTCCGCTAACCCCGAGTTTCCCGTTCAGCTATTACATAGATTAAAAGCACTCACCATAGTAATTTCCTGGATGAAGTTAAGTGCTCAAAAAATGCCAGCTATACTTACCACTCTGGGTGGAGTTATGATTGTTAACAAGCTTAGTTTATTAATTAATGTAGCTTCCCAATCCACGGCAAATTAGATGCGTTAAATGGGAAACAGACAACCAGTACCGGCGACCGATACTTTTAGGGCAGAAAGAAATATCAGTTAATTGACGAACATGCATGAAGAAACAACCCATCAAATGCAGAACCATGGACATGCGTTTAAAAGGAATGGCGGGAAGGAACTGTGGAGCCGACTTCTCTTGGTGGATCTCGAGGTCTTTACACAACAACTGGGACTTGTAACCAGGACTCGGAGTTACCGGGGACAGTTTCAATATCCTCAAATATCTGTGTGTTTATTTAGTGACAATACATTTTTACCGGCACAGAACAAAAATGCAGAAAAGTACAGAGATCATAGGTATTCAACCCACTGGGCCGTCCGAAAAGACAAGCTCCACACAATGCCACTCCCATGGCCAGAAACAGACTCTAACCATCACTCCAGGGACCACTTTTTTCATTTTATTCACTACTTTTTCTCTTTGACCCAAAGGTAACTACTGTTCTAGCACCATAGATGACTATGGCTTGTTTTAAAGCTTTATATGAATGGAATAATACTTCTTCCATCCAAATTTTAATGGTTGGAGTCACCTATGGTGGTGGTCTTTTTCACACCTGTATAATGAGAGGTTAAAATACGATAGTTTAACGAATCATTCTTCAGTGAAAGGGTGCGGCGCTGTTTCTAATTCTCAACTATCACAAGTAATAGCCCCGTGAACGTTCTCCTGTGTGTCTTTGGGTGAAGCATACGTCTGAATTTCGGATGAAGAGAGTTCCTGGGGCAAGGGGACATCTGTGTTGAGATTTAGCAGATAAGACCAAATAGTTTGTATTTCTACACAAATTTCCACTTCCCCCAGTGGCGTGGGAAGGTTCCTCTGCCCTATTCCCTTTCTTAGACTTGATATGGTCACATGGTGTGCTTCTACCCATTCTTCTGAGTAGTAGTAACTAAATGTGGAAATAATGTAGAAATCCTAGGTTACAAACTTTTCCATATTTTGTAAACAATGTTGGTGTTCTTTTTTTGCAAAGTGTTTCTAATTGAATTATCCGTCATTCATGTATCGATTTGTAGGAATCCATCGCCTGGATCCCCTGGGGAGAGGACCGTCTAAGGCCAACCACACCTGTGTGCACCATTGACTGGCATCGGTTATTCAGGAATTCTAAACTCGCTAAGCAGTTGTGCAAGATCCAGACACTTTTTAAGAAGTCCCCTTATTAACCAGCCGTGTCTAATACGAGAGGAGGTGTTTACTGTAGTTACTAAAGATAAGAGATTGGAGTGAGTCGCCTAACATTTCTTATTATAGATCCCAGGGGATCTCCCCAGGAAAGGAAAAAAGTGCTTCCTGTCATCTCTATTTCTGTCTCAAAGTGGCCCAAATGGTAATAGAATTGGACACGCAGAAACGGCGTGAGCAGAAGAAAGCATTTGTGTGACAGGCTGTAGTTCCGGGTATTCTTTGTTGCTGCTGCTCCAGAAGTGGTTGATTTCCACGTGGTCATCCAGCAAGAAGCCTGTTTTGGGGACTTAGAACAAGGATAGGTTTACAACAAGGTTGCAATAACCACGTATGCGAACGTTTGCTTTAGTTTTGACATGCGCTCCGTGAGGGCTGGTTCCAGCACCTCGGAGGAGGCACCTGAGACAGGGCCGTGGCCAGGATGCCTCTCCCCTCCTCGCCCGGCTTCCAGAAAGGTCCCCCCAGAGCGTCAGAAAGAGATCGAACCCGGAGGAAACGGTGATGACGATGGAGGTGACAGGAGCGGCCGCACTCACACACGCAGGACACTTTGCACAGGGTCACAATCGCATTCTGACTTCACAGCCATCCTGAAAGGGCCGTCAGCACCGTACACATTGGACAGAAGAGGGCACAGGCTCAGAGGGCCATGATGGCGAGGTCACTGTCAGGGGCCTCACAGCCATGTGGCCTCTACGATCTGCGGGAAGGACTCCAGGACTCGGCGTGGAGTCATGCTCACCAGGTGGTTTTTACACTGAAGGGATACAAAGCAAAGCCAGCAAAGGAAAACAAACGGAGGCAAAACAGGGCGGCCAGAAGGCCCAGCCCGGCCGTCCAGCGGTTCCGCTGCTCCTGCACAGTCATATCTGCCTACACTCAGACTGGGCCTCGAACCCGGGTCTCCTGATTCCGCATCCTATTGTCCTCTTCTTGGGTTTTGCATATAATAAAGGAAGTTATGACATTAAAAAGAACAGGAGTCGATATAGGAATACCTGCCCCTAATCATGACCATAAAACACACTGCTTCATACAACTGATCTCATGAGCAATATATTTGAAGTATATTATGAATTTGGATCAATAAGTAATAAAAATACATAGCTATAATCTTTACACATTAGAAATGTACAATCAAAAAGGGTTTCGCACTGTCTCATTTGGGGTAGGTACAAGTTAACACATTTCAAAGGAACTAGAGAAATAAAATGAAATTGAATTTTAAGTAAAAACCAGGCAGAGAGATTAATTTAAAGCTATAGTACGCAATGTGACATACGGAGAAAAGAACAAAAGAAAACGTAATTACTAAACAAAAAATAATGTGGAAAACGCTACTGTTTTGGCTTTCTAATGTATATTTTCCTTGGGCACATGGCTAGTCGAATGCCGTTTAGAAAATTGTGTATTTACGATCAGGTTGGGGACGGCACAAGCATTAGTCAGGTTCGCAGGCAAATCCATATCTTAGAAGGAGGGAGGCTCCTTCCAATACCAGCTGCGGCGGGCGGTTATGCCAAGGGATGACCACCTCCCTGCACGATGCGTGTAGAGTGTCTCTCAGCTCCGCAAGCAATGATCACGCAGCTCGGACAGGCCAGAGGCTGAGCACTTACTCAGTCACGTCTGCGCTCGCTGCTTCTCCTGGGGGGAACCAGCTGACGTGTGGCCGGGGGGCAGACTGCCGTCGGGAACCACCTGCCCGCCCGGCCACTCAGAGCAGGAAGCAGAGTCCAAGAGGGAGTCTCTTCAGGGTGCGGACTCCTGGAGCCCCCGGGCGGTTGTCTGTCTGTCCAATACCTCCGGGCGCGCGGCAGGAAGCTCCGTTACGTTTCGATGGTAGGAAGTCATCCTAATTTTCTGTAACACGAGGAAGAAGGACATCAGTGCTGGTCGTGCGGGAATCGGTAGCGACGGATGAACTAGCCTCTCTTGGTAAGGACTTTATTCTTCCGTGAACTCTCTCTCTCTCTCTCTCTCACACTATGAACGACTAACTGTGCCTCATGTTTAAGTCCTGTAAGAAAGCACCCCGGAGAGCTGATTATTCGCCTGAAGACAACGAAGTGCTGCTGGTAAACTCAGCGCCTGGATCCTTCTCCCGAGGCCCCCGTGAGGAAGCACAGGGCCGGCTTATTTACGTTTTACACGACTGAGGAAGAGCAGAGCTGGTCACACGTGAGAGATGCCCACGCCGATCAAAAGCATCAGAAAACGTGAGCTTAACTTCTGACTCCCACAAGCTTCTCCCACTCACCTCCGTGGTCGACAGGCACGTCTGTGCGTGGGAACGGGGAACTCTGTCTACGCGGGAGAACGCCCCCAGTCCCTGCTCACCTTGAGAGGTGCGCCCCGCTGCACGAATGTCACCTCACAACTGCTGATAACCGGGAGCAGGTGTGAAACCCAGTCCCCAGCGAAACGGTCGTAAAGTTGTAGGGAGTCACCAAATGGGCCTTTGCCTTCAGAAGCTCAGGCGTCGACTTTTTGTCTCACTCATATAACTGATCACGCAGTTCTTAGATATTCGAAGAAGCTGATCTCCATTTTCAAGGCAAGGCACACATGTTGTTACTGAGGCAAATGGTACGGCTGGAAGTTGTCCACACCCCCGGGTCTTCTCGGTGCTCCTTTGGCACACACAAGAACTGGGGTTCAGGAGCGACGTGTGACCGTCTGGTAAAGGGCCCACTGAGAAAGCCCTGGTCAACCAACACGTGAAGAATCAGTGACGTTCAGCGTGTCAGGCACACGTCACTCCTAGCAGTTTCTTCACCCGGGCTACTCACTTGGTGATCCCTGCCGTGGAAACCGAAACCACTGCAGGAATTTCATCAGAATCCAGACGCACGAGAAAGGGGTGTTGTTGCCCAGTGTTATTTGGCAGCAATGCGCACGGTCGTTTGGGGGAAAGTTAAAGAATAAACAAATGGACCAGTTCGAAGAGCAACTTAGACTCTAGATTCTACATGAGTTTGAAAGAACTAAAATAAAGTCAAGACCCAGCGGCTCCCACCTCTGTCCCCCCGTCGTCGCACAGAAAGGGGCCGCTTGCTTGCATAGGTCAGCATGCCGGTAGCAGTGACCGGGTGACATGCGGTGCGGATGGGACACCTTCCAGTGTGGAAAACAATGGAAATTTCCAGGACACATCTTCTGAAAACAGGTCTTTTCCATATCGTTTTTCATGAGCTATTTCATACGGTTTTATTAGTGTTTGTCCTTAATTTTTAACTTTTAAATTTAGTTTTGAAGGAAAACAATACCTTTCCTAGACGTCTCCCTCACACCGGATTGGCAGGGTCGGGTCACATGACTCTGTTGGGTGCAGAAGAGCTGGGAAGGAGGGTTGATGGCATGTCAGTGTCCAAAGTGGGAAAGGGGTTCTGTCAGCACCGAAGGAGGAATGGAGGCTCAGGACTGGTCAGGAGGATTGCACCCAGAGCTTACGACGCAGTCCCAGTGACGGGAGAGGAAGAAACGCCCCGGGGACTCTGTGGGCTCGTAGGACGTCCTGAGTGAGGGGGCAGAGGAGCATCAACGCCTTCCAGCTTTTCACGCTCGGTGGCCGAGGAAAGAGAGGAGCCCGGGGACAGTGGGGACTCAGGAGGGCGCCCCCCACCTGAGAACACGGTGACTCCGGCAGCATCACAGAACTCGCAGTGCTGGGCTGCGCTGGGACCGCCACCGTCTCGCTGACGCCTCCCTCTGACGCCTCTGATGATGCATTTTAAGTCACTTCTCCCCCGAGGAGGCACTGCGCTCTCTCCCGAGGGGGCCGGGTCTGGGTGACACCTGTGCACGCTGGAGGACACTGAAGAGAAACCAGCTCGCAGACGGGGACAGAGGAGCCACCTGGGAGTCACCCAGAGGGGGCTAACCCAGGGGTGGCCCTGTCACCTGGAGGGCCACGCAGGGAAAGAGAGTCATGTTGTCACCAGGCACGACTTCTGCAAGAGCCGGCCGCTGTGGGAATGTTTCAGGGAAGAGGACACAAAGCGCACGTCGGAGGTGAGCTCCGGGCCACGGTCCCCAAAACCAGGTCTTCTCCCCCTTGAACACTGCCCGCCCTGTGCGTGAAGGTGTCCCCACGTCCACTGTCAATGCTGCCTCCTTGGCTGGGCGTTCGTACAGTGAATGAGAAAGCAACACTCTGAAAAGCTTCCCATTTATCGAAACAATGGGGCTTTTCATTTCTGGATCATTCATAAGATCTATCAATACCGAGTTCACAAATGCACACTTCCCTTTGTCTGCACGCACAGTAGTGACACAGTAATTTAATTGTGAAGGTACTGTACCGAATCTCATGAGATTTCCTCCAAATCTCATACGCATACCATTTTTGTTCCATTAACTTTTATAATCTCCTGGCACTTGAAAATTCTGAATTGTGCCATTATCTGACTATGACAGTCTTCAGCGAATAGAAGCGAATGGAACTCTGTTCCTCTAATACTTCAATCATAGTATAGATAAAACGCAGGGGTGCAGATTACCTGACAATTTCTAGAAACAAAATAACTGTGCTTCGTTCTGTCATTTATATAAACAAGCGACTTAGACAAGCTTAAGAAGTGAATTCTCTATTTTAAAATGATTACACTGGCGTTCTCTGGCGAGATCCGTGTGTGCAGACTTTGTTGTTTTATTTTCACCAAACGTGCCTGCCTTCCCCGCCTTATCTATCATCACGCACAGAGCGGCGTGGAGGGCGATGTGGAGTGCTGAAGTCTAAAATGGAGTGGAAAAATTGGATTTGGGGGAGGTAACATCTAGGGTCTGATACAGGCGGCTCCCAGTCTTGTTCTGATAAGAAGGAAACAGAAAACACACATTTCTCCCCCTGGAGCCCGCGGTGTGATAAGCTGTGCGTAAGCGCACACTATTCGATCGCCCACCAAGTGCCAATTACTTCATGGGACTATGTTTTGATAGGGCCACGCCGAAGGGTTCACAGTAGCAGAGAAAAAATACTACGGAAGGGCCATGGAAAGGAACAGAATTCTCTGGAAGTTACTCCTGACCAAGGAGGAGGAGGTGAGCCCGGCCCGTCAGAACAGCCCGAAGAGCTGTGCTTGGAGGGATGTGTGCTTTGTCCAAGAGAAGAAACTCCAATGTCCAGATCTTAGTTTCCCCAAGTTTCACGTCACCGTGTGATCGTTAGGCATATTATTATCGCCAGAAATAGTGATGTAGATTAAGATATGTAAAATTTTAACTCATCCTCCTTTAAAAGTAGCCATGCTTTGTTTTCACTCATAAGTGGGTAAAATCGTATGTAACGAATTGCCTATGATTCGTTTTTAATCGCTCCAAAGTTCAGATCCTGTACAACGTATTTTATAGTATTTTCTATTCAAATCTAAATGCTTTATTTTGATTCTACTTGGAATGCTTTATTGAGATGCAAGGAAGTTGCAGAATTAAATAACTACTCACTATACTTACTATTACTGTTATACTTAATTAAAAACCGAAAACATTTTCCTCCTTATAATTGACCTAGTTTTAAACAAGCATCACCGACTCAAACAGCATAATGTTATAGGACATAATTACCAGGTACAGCACATAAACTATTTTAAGTGGGTTGAAAACATTATAAATGAAAGAATGATTGATCAGATAAATAAGCAAATGCTGTAACACAGAAAAACAGTGTGTATTGGTTGTTTGCCCCTCTCTTAATTATTTCCTAGTATTCTCTCCTACCTATAAAAGGCTTCGGGAAACCTAAACGATGCATTTAATGGTATTACATAAAGACAAACACAGATATACCACAAAGATAAAGATAGCTCATTTGAATATGTCATTTAATGTTAATTGTTCATTTCACTTTTTATGTATACCAGATTACTGATATGTTCTCAAAATCCTGTAACTAATTACAAAAAAATAAAATAAATGTAGGTTTTGAACAATGTAGATCAATTATCAGTTCATCAAGATTTTAAAGTAATCTGATTATTTTTTTAAAATGTAAAGGTACTTTTATACATATTAACATTATTAGTTATTCCTTTTATCACTTTGGAAGTTTCTCTTCAAGTTTCTATATTCTTCCTGATGTATGATCAGTTAATATTGATTAGGAGATTTATATGCTTATTTACTGATTATTCATTCTCTCAATAAAGACAAAGTTCATATTATAGTATCTTGTTATGCAGACTTAGATTACGTTTCTTCCTGAATTTAAAAAACGTAAATGTCTAGTTGCTTATTATTACACATAAATTATTTCAGGCTCAACCAGTTCTTGGTTGGCGTATGGAATATGTGTAGGCATTTTGATAATTTGCAAACACAAAGATAAAATCTGTACTCAAAATATTGTTTATTAGTTAGTTAAACTTTTTGTTTCAATTAAGTTTTGAGAAACTTCAAGTAAGCAAACAATAAGACAAAATGGTCTTATTTGCTCTTTCAAATTTCCAAATGAAGTAAAATTTTTAAAATCTTTTAATCATATGATTTTCTTTTAATCCCAGATAATATGTCCACAAATGAGTTTTATGAGATATGCTAAATTTTGTATTATCATTTTTCTCTTATAGACAATGTTTTATAGTTTGTTCAGCATATCAGAATCACTTAAATGTTATTTTTTTATTAAAACAGAAAGCTCTTTGTGTAGAAGTTACATTATCAATGTACAAGCCGGGGCTTTCTCTATGATGCAATACTTGAACAGTAAATTTGCGCAAATTCTTACTGAGGTTCAATATGTAGGATCAAATTACTACTAATTGATTAATTCAACCAGACTTAAATTGAGTTACAAGCCTCTCTTACAATACTTTCAATTCAATTGTGTTTAGAAAAATTGAGTAAAATAACAAACAGATCAACCGTAACTTGTTCAAAGATAGCAATTTTAGAGTTTTTGAATGGAAAATAAAGGCAAATGTTAATAGATTTTTAAATCTAATAATTTATCAAAGATAAAAGTTTAATTCTTCACTTTCATTTAGAACGTTTCTAGATTAGATTAAGAAGTTTTGTGAGTCTTTCTTTAATTCAAAATACTTCAGAAAGTTCACTTCTGTTATTATTTTGATAACATGAATAACATGATTGACTATCTGAAGTAATTGATTGGCTATAATTTTGTATTATATTATCTAAAATTTTCACTGTATTTTTCCTATCTAATCTACAATTAAGAAAAAAAATAAATATTGTTTTTATTACAAAGGTCATTAGGAAATATGCTCCCTCTTAAAAATGATGATAACATTAATAGCTTAACTGTCAAACAGGTGTTGGATACCTAATATCAGCTGAGATGGTCTCCCTTCTGCCAAATGGCAAAATATACTGTTCCCTGCTTACAAATTAGGACTTAGACTAGTGAAACAAATAAAGGTAGTCGATTTTTTAAAACCAAGGACAATGTTTTAGAGAAATTGTAGGTTCACAGAAAGAGGAAGGTACAGAGATTTCCCATAGACGCCCCCCACCCCCCACGACCACCATCGCCACCAGAGTGGTGCTCAGGCTGCAACTGAGGAGCCTACGTCAACATCACAATCATCCAAAGTCCATAAGTTACATTGGGGTCCAAGCTCAGCGTTCTACATTCTGTGGGTTTGGGTAAGTGTATAAGAACGTATATCTAAGGGAGGCCAGGAGAGCTCAACTGGTTGAGCCCTTGCCTGGCAACTGCAAGGTCTGGGGATCGAATCCTTGGCCCCGGCCCATGCAAACCCACATGCCGAATTTCCCCCAGTTCGGTTCCCAAGTCCCTGTATGGAGTAAAACCATGTCACAACTAATGATGTACAACTGTGGAGTCTGCTCCGTCTCCCACTCCCCGTACTCGCTCTCTCACCTTTTCTCAAACAATAAAATAAATCTTAAAAAAAAAAAGAACATATCTATCATTATAGTATCACACAGACTATTTCCACTGTCCTCAGTGGTTTAAGGTGGCAGGGGAAATACGGTTCTTCTTATCCCATTACATCTGAAAGCAGAATTTTGTATAATATACTTGATGGATGTTAACCGAGTTATAGTTTTAATCATTATCACCAAAAAATGTACACGGATGCTCCAAAACAGTAGAACTACAACTTCCATCCATGACCCTTGTCCTCATGACTTGAACAGCATTTCCTTGAACTAGACATCCATGGGGTAATTCAATAGTGAGACTAAAGGGAAGGCGGTTATTAGGAGACAAGTGGAAAATGTCCAACGTCTGATAAGATGGGGAGAAAGCAGGCATGACAATCTCCATTATCACGTGTTAGTGACCCAGGAGTCTCCTTAGGACCCGAGAGACCAGCACACTGGACGTCGTGCCGCCACGTCATGAAGACTGTCGTCGCCAAGACAGGAGGACGTGATGGCGCCCGGCAGCAGCACCACAGCGACACGCAGTCCCTGGCATGTGGACTCCGTGGTCAGATCCGTGTAGGCAGCGTGGGAGCCATTCCCCACGCCCGCATGAGAGGCCCGTTACAGGCACGAGCAGCACCCAACCGGGGCCGCTGGTTCGTGGCTGCAAAGCTGCCGTCTCTGCTTCCGATGCTGGAGCCACACGTTCGCAGAGCAGGTCTTCGGGGGGCAAGAACGCAATAAGCTGGAGGGTGACAGACACAGACTGGACTCCAGGCGCTGGAGCTGGAACCCGTGGGCTGGGGTGGGGACCCATGGTTCTCACTGTCTCCCACCCTGAGAAAGTGGGTGCCCCTCAGCATGGAGCCAAACACAGGGCCGACCACAGACAGAAGCTGAGGGGGGATGCAGGGGGAGATGCGACGAGCGGGCGGGCTGCTGCCCACGCGGGACCATCAGCCCTCAGGTAAGGAATGACGAGCAGGGATGCCCACGCTGCCCCACACGGAAAACCACACGGCTGCGGCCACATGCGTGTCCTTCAAACGGGGGCCCACTCTACCTGCCACTGCACATGAGAAGGAATTCTGCAAAATGGAGTTTCCGAAGTCACCCCATGCACCCGGGGGTTCTGCTGTGGACAGCGGCACAGAGCTATGCGTGCCATCCTGGGTGTGCAAACCCCACC